>JAWZYV010012913.1:0-275441 GCA_038373885.1 Cheiracanthium punctorium
CCAGTTTTTTGAGTGTTTATTTTCATAGATATATTTAGCTCTATATTTTCCAGTAAAGTGTAATTAAAACTAACCATTGGTAAAGTAGCCCATGTGAGGCAAAGCCCAGACAGCACAGCAAACTTGCAGCAAGACTGATTTATCAAGTCAATAAGCTTGAAAATTCCAATCGTGTAAGCTTGATTCAAGTGTTCTAGTTTACACTTGCCCAGCTTGCATTAAGCTTGACATTTCAAGCTTAAAAAATTTTCAAAAAAAAAAAAAAAAAAAGATTTTTTTTAAATACACAGGGCGCCCGCTGGCTAACGCGCCCCACAAAATTTATTTTTCCGTGCATTTTCCCCCCCCTCTACACTGAAATTTCAATTTAATTTAATCTGTTTCCATCGAGTATTCACCGCTGGAATAGAACCCGGGCCCTTTGGCTTCGCAGTTGAGCACGCTATCCATTCCGCCACCGTATCCTTGTGCAGCTATGACTAAAGTTTGAAGTGACTTACCACGCTGTTTTCACGCCAAATTGATAAGTGGGCGATGTGATATTTGTTTCTTTATTTTTCCATGGGATGCATCAGAATTAAAATAATGCATCAAAATAAATTAAATTAAAATAAAAATAAAAAAACACGTTTTAAAACTTTCAGTACTGCAACACTCGTGAAGCAATACTGCTGGCCAAAATCGAGAGAAACGACTGATTTTGAAATCAATTTCGTAGTATAATTGTATTTTATTTTGAAGAATTTCCATATTTGGAAATATAGAATGGGTTTACTTAACACAAATTTTGTGTTAAGTAATCTGAAATGAAAGAAACAGATAGTTAAACGTTACTTCGAAATGCTATATCACAGTTGCTAACATGTATGGAATACAAACACTTTAGTCATTTTTGTAAATATTTCTTAAAATAACAAATAATTGAAAAATTTTGCTATTTTTTAACACTAAAAATTCTCTTTACAAATGTGGTTATTTTCCTACATATTGGTATGCTATATTGATATAGAGCATTTCGAAGAATTAAAAATAAGTTAAAATTAATTCATACAAATGTAAATTTGAATTATTTTCATTGTTCATACTTTAGAATTAAAAAAATTATTTAACTTCTGAATTTTTTTTTTTTTTTTATCCTTTGTAATTTTATTTTAAAATTACAAAAGTGTAAGATGTAAGATTTTTGGGCCCTAAAATCTGTAAGCCCTGGGCAGTTGCCCCGTTTACCCTGCTGGTAATATGGCACTGGTAATATAAAATAGAACACATCTTTTACAAACTTTCCGCAAATATTAGGATGCTAGACAATTAATGTCCATTCTCTTTCACAGATGGCGCCATCAACGCTCCTTTAAAAAGGAAAAATCACGCGAGTATCAATTTTCAAGCTGTATTTAAACTTGACAATTCAACTTGACTCCTGCAAGCTTGCTGCCAGCTTAGAATGAGTTGAACTGTCAAGCTTGCATTAATGCGTCAAATTCAAAGAAATGTCAAACTTGATTTAAGCTTATGTGCTGTCTGGGAGGTCAGCACTGCCCATCCAGTAGTGCTAAAAGAGGATTGTACAACACAGTAAAAGAATGAGACAGATGTTTCTTAAGTTTTAGCACTGATGATACAGCTTATGTATTTGTATAATCTAAGTGACACACAACAAACTCATACAACATGGAATATATTTACCATGTTTAAGATAGGAAGGGGGGGTTACTGTACTTCATTTACAATACATAATTGTTCTCTTACATTTAAAAAGATATTACACTCAATAATCTAAATTTAAATAAATAATTAACATCTAAAATACTATGAAAGCTTCACAAGGAAGAACATTTACTTTATAAAGTAATTATGCAGTGTAAAATCTTCCTTTGACAGAGTTGCCAATCTGGCAATGGCAAAATTCAGGAGATTTTATTTTAAAAATCAGAAGACAAAAATAAATAAAATAATTGGGGGTGTACAGCTGATTACATTTTGGACAGAAAATAAGCATGTTTGATGCAATTTGGAGTCAGAAAAAGGTATTTTTGGGTTACAAAAACATTAACTCTGGGTTATGTCTTCTATTAGGCAGTTAGTAGCTTATAAAAAATTTAGTAATTTGAAAAATGTTTACTTATAAAATTCAAAATAATTCAATTCAATTTTTACTTCTAAGACATTGAAGTATTAGACAAAACAATGCCAAATTAAAAACAATTATTTTTAAGCAGTGAAAAAAGATTGAAACTGGGATGCTTTAGAACATGAAGCTGCACTTTTCCCATTATACATTTGTTGGCGAAGCTCGAATTTTTTACGTCACATAGAGGGGCTTTCTAGAACTACTTTGATAGCAGAAAAGGAAAAAATGCCGAGAAGGGTTGCTTGCCATGATGGAACTTTCAAAAAAGATTCCAAATTTGGAAAAATTGTAATTTTTATGTGATGAATGATAAAAATCGTAAGAAATAAACAAATTGTTGAAAATTGGGAGAAATGTATCCAAAATTAGGTTGGCTGGAAATCAGTGAAAAATCAGGAGACTCCCATCAAAATCTAGAGAGTTGACAACACTGCCTTTATGTATACAGTAGAGAGCCAGAAATCCACACAGCTTGGGACCACGGCTTGTGCAGATTTTAGGATTTTGCAGATTTCGTGCCATAAAAGATTTTTTTTTTCTTTTAGTGGGCGGGAACTTGCCGATTAGGCATTGTCCCTTACAACAGCCCGAAGGTGTGACCATTTTATTATGGGGCCACCTAGTGGGCGGCCATTGTTACCTCCTAAGAAAGGACGGACACAATGACAACCATGCCCAGTCGGGGATCGAACCCCGGCCGCCGGAAGTTGAACACGAAAACAGAGTACAGTGCTTTATCCACCATACAACTCGGTCGGCGGGACATAAAAGATAAATCATCCAGATTTTTAAAAAAAGGAGAATACAATTACAATGAAATAAAAACAGTCAAAAGTATTTCACTTATATTTTCACGTTAAATACAAAAGCACAGGAGAAAAAAGAAAAAAATTACATGAAGACTATCAAAGCAAATGGTTTCAAAATTTCCTTTTTCTAATTTTGAAAGCATGTTCTATGGTGATTTGTTTTAAACTATTTTTTCTACTTTCAGTTTCTTTCTTTTATTTATTTTCTTTTGCAAATTGTGTATTATCATTATTCTTGTTTTTCACAGAACTTTGCTGTTCTAAAAATTTACAGTATTCTTCTCCTAACTTTTATCAAATGGATTTTATTATTATTATTACCCAAATTTTCATCATCATCAGAATCATATTTACATAAGAGAAGGTGTGCAGATTTCGAACGCTTGCAGATTCTAGGTCGGTGGATTTTTGGCACTCGACTGTATATCAAATTCATAGAAGGGGGGGGGGAAAAAGAATTTTCTGTATTAATCAGATTTGCTTAACACAATTTGAAGCCCAAAAAATAAATATTGTAAACTATGCGAAAATTTAATTAGTAAAATCAAAAGTCTCATTTTCTTTTTAACATTAAATGACAAAATTGGAAGATATCACACCACCTTCCTTACTCTAGGTTATGTAAGGGGAAATTGTTACAATTATGCAACAATGCAATTTCATGCAAGAAAAAAATTTCAGGGAATGCCCCAAAAGGTGGAAAAGGTTGAATTTCCTCGATCCCCTGGAAAGCTTGATCACTGACACTTCAAGCTAAAAAAAATCCAAATTACAAGAAGGGCCACGTCCTCAAATACACTTTCTGTTGTATCTTTCTAATTTAAAAACCCAAAAATTTACTTTATAAAATCCATATGCACTCTGTAAACTCTTCTCTTAATGTGTATAGGATGGTTATAATTAAACTTCCCCTATCATCAGAACTCTACAGCTAAAACAGGCGAATGGACTGTAACCAAAATTGGTATATTGGCTATGCATGATATGTGCTCAAGGAATTTCGAAAAAAAAAAAAAATTAGTTCAATAAATGTCCACTAGGTGACATTTTGCATGAAAAACGGCAAATTTAAAGTTAGAAATGGCTAAATCGAAGTACCCAATTTTAACATTTACTTAATAGTTTTGGGGCATTTATTCACTAGTTTGGGTAATATATAAGTTGATTTCACCATGCAAAGGGTCATCTAGTGGACATTTTTTTAACCCTTTAACACGCAGTGTTCCTGCTCTGGGATCACCAAACTCTGACGTTTTGACTGTTGCCAGTCACGAAGAATAGATTTGATTTCTATAAAAATAGTTGCGGATGACATAGCTGCACGAGAATCCTTTACTTTTTAGCACGTCATCTCCTGTAAAAAAAAATTGTCATGGTTATTTTTAACAGCACTGACAACTGCTGAAAAATGAAAGAACGTGAGAACAGCTGCATAGATTGCCCAATGCTGTAAAATGGGCAGCCATTGCCATCGCTCGACTTCACTACCAGCAAGATTACGACTTAACCACCAGCCTATGCAGCTGGCTGTGCCTGCACACAGCCAGCTGTCGTCAAAAAAGGGTCTCTAAATCTGTGGCACGCGATGAACGTTTCGATCGTCTGCCGTCTTGCTGGTATTAAATCGAGCGATGGCAACGGCTGCCCTTTTTTCAGCATTGGGAAAGGGTTGCGCCTCAAAGGGTTAACTAAACTTTCTGAAAAATTCCCTCGAGCGCATCTTGTGTGCAGTCCATATGCCAAATTTGGTAGCAATCTGCTCACCGGTTACAGCTGCAGAATGCTGTTTGTAGGGGAAGTTTAATTATAACCACCCTGCATATATTAAATTAATAGGAAAAAAAAAATTAAATAGTAATCCCAAAAACTTAAAAGATTTGAAAATGGAAGGCTTTGAAAGGTTGAAAATTTAAAGATTTTATATGCGCAATTCAAAATCAAGAAGATTTTTAGGAAAATTTAGCAGATATGTTACATTAATTTGCAAGGTTTTTAAAATAATGCCACTGCTCTGTTTGGGGGTTTTCTAGTTCAAAATAGATTTTTAATTCAGTTTGTCTATGAGTATTAAACACAGACACGCTTGTGTATCACAAACTAAAAACATTCTAAAAACTATTTTACCTTTTTGTCAGGTACAGAGTTTTCTTGAGTCTTCTTTTTAGATGAACTGGAAGTATTCTTTTTTTCAGGCAATGTACTTTCAGTTTTCTTTTTCTCTGATGAACTTTCTGCTTCTTTCTTTTCAGGTAAAGAAGTCTGCACAGCGTTCCTCTGGGGCAATGGGTTTTCTGTTACCATTTCCGGTGCAGAGTCTTCCAAAGCACTTTTTGGAGGTTCTTCAGAAGGTGCAATTTCATCTAATAACAGGATCAAATTAGGAGAACGGTTAATAAGTAGAAACGAAGCTACAGTGCTAAATTCTGGTAAAAAAAATAATGACAACTGGTAACTGGTAAAAAAAAAAATGAGCCAAGTTCTTAAATCAGTGTACATATACATCTCAAATATCTATACAGTCAATCCTCATTAAACCTTCATCTATGGTTCACATTTTATTGCACTGAGCAAGGGTAGTGGTTTAAAAACTGAAATTTAAATGCATCTTTTTAACCATAAATGATCAAAAAATACTTTCAATTAGAAAAGTACGTCAAATAAAGAGGAGCTTTCAGATATGGAAATGTTTTTAATAGGGGTTGTATACGTATTAAAATGCAAAAACATAATTTTTATACTCCCTCATTCCCTATCACTTAAATTTAGAAAAATGTTGCCCTATGTTTAAGAAAAACAATTTTTTAAATCCAATGTCTCATGATAATAATAGTTAGCGAGATATTTAGTGTTCAAATTGATAGTCAAATAGTTAGCGAGATATTTAGTGTTCAAATTGACAACTTATACTACTTTACCTGGTGTGTTGCTGTCTGTTTTCAGGCGAAAAATCTACTTTAGGTGACAAACTATGAGTTCATAAAAGGTAAATGGTGAATTCTTTGTTAGAAATGGCAATTAAACTCATTCAAATGCATGAAATTAACAGGTACAATTATATCTGAACTGACAGTGTTATGAAATTCTCAATAATTTAGTCTTTTAGGGGGTCATCTAATCATTGTGGCACACTTTTAGAGAAGGAATTATAAAGCATAACAGTGAATGACAAATTAATGGTGCGGGTTAACTTTCACTAGAAACTGCCAAACATGCATTATAAGAAAATTCTAGCTAAAATAGGATTGATTTCCAGGGTCAAATGTAGCTGTCGAATGACCAGTAATGTAACTTAATGTCAGTTGAAAAGAAATTTTACTTTTCTCACTTTTGAGACGTCCCCTTAATATTTGGACACAAACGCAAAAATTTTTAACTTGTGATATCTTGGTAACTGTTCCACTCAGGAACACGGGATTTTTAAATTTACTTTCTTAGACACAGACCAACATTCTTCTAAATATAAGTGACAGGAAAGGAGGGACCCTATAATTCGAGGGGTGGTTTAACAAAGGTCAACTGTATATTGAAAGTGTAGATGCAAAATTACCACTGTCCACTTTTCAAGTTCTTAGAAAAATGCAAAGAAAAAAAAAAAAACCCACTATTATTAGCAAAAATGATAGACTGGCATTTTTGTGCATGTGTGCCCCATATTTGTTGCCACAGATACAACTTGCACACAGTCCTAAGCCTGTAATAATTCTGGCAGAGGTAGAATTTAAATTTAAGTGTGGAAAACTTAAGTTTTTTCAGCTACCTTTCATGGCAGGGTTTCTACAGATTTCAAAGCTTTCGAATCCCTCACTTTCTCCGACATCTATCACGCTCTTCCCTGACTTTTTATCTAGTGTGCTTTCCCAAATTTCGCATTCCTATTTTTAATAACTTTTTTATATCTTTTGTTCTTTTTTTACAAATAATAATAATAAAATTAATATACACAAGAATTTTATTTGACATCATTGGATTCTAACAAAAACCCTGTTTGATAATAATTTAGGATAAAATTAAGCATATTTCAGCTGCAAAAGATATGCTCATAAAGGATACATTTTAAAATTATTTATAAGGTTAAATGAGAAAATGAAATAAAAAAATTTCTACAATTAGGTTCAAACAGCAAATATTTTCTAGATTTTCCAGCAAAATTCAATTTTTCTTGCATTTCTGTGACCTTTCTTCAATTTCCCTTACTTTTTTCCCAAATCCCTGACCAAAACTCATTTCCCTGATATTTCCAGGTCTGTAGAAACCCTGTATGAGTAATATTCAGGGTGTCAATGATTCAAATCATGATTTGAATCAATTCATTTTTTAAAGAAAATCATTGATTTAAATCAAGGGTGCACAATCTCTGGCAAACGGGCCATTATTAGCTCATGACACCCTGTTCCATTCATCCGCCTACCCAGTTGAATGTTGAAAAAAAAATCAGAATCTATCAGTTCAATTTTTATAAAAAGGAATTTGATAGTGAAAATTTAATTATTTCGGATTTGTTTTCAATGGTCATAAACGTTGCACCAGAAAATGTTCAGTTATAATTAATTGACTTTTATCAATATGTGGCACAAGGGTGGATTGGGGGGGGGGGGGAGGGGGCTTAATATGAATCATGGCTAAAATCATTCATTCTGAAAACTCTATAGTTTTTTTTTTATGAAATGAACAAATATCAGGTTTTTTTTAATAAACAAAAATTGAAAAAAAAAAAAGGAACAGAAATGAATTTGTGCTCGAATTCATCATGAGACATGTCTTGAGTGAGAATTTAAGCAAATTAATACTCTATATCAAAAGAACTTTTAAATAAAATTGTTACAAAACTCACCAGACTTTTTTATTTGTGAGCTCTTGATTTGCTGATCAACAGGAGGATGAGTTTCAATTTCATCCTTCTTGCGATTTTTGCGACCCTTCTTTGAGACCAACTGAACCCAGCCATCTGAAATAAAAGTGCATTTAAAACCACTAAATACAAAACAACTTTTTTTTTAAATAACAACGCATAATTTAAAAGCAAAAGTGTGCAGTGGCTCAGTGAATTCAAATTCAGTTCCCATCAGAACACCAAAAAGTCAAGCAGCACTCATCTTGGTTCCCACTTGGGAGGATGAGAGTCTTTCTCCACAAAGATGGTGTAAGCTAAAGGGAGCTGGTGCATGTAAAATCTGTTATGGTTCCAATTTCTTTCATGTCAAAACAATATCTCTGATGATGCCAATCCAGGTATAGGTCTCTCATCTATACAGGTTCGTAGCCAAACAAGCACTTGGCAGGATGCACCCCTTCCGACTCCCCTTCCCCTGGAAATAATTTATCCTACTACCAAATTTGGTAAACAGAAAAGTGATTTTTAAAAAATACAAAAAAAAAAAAAAAAATGAAGTACAATATCAATTTTTAAAAAGTTACACATTTTTTAATCTTGTTTTAGCACCACTGAAGTAGATACAGCAAACTGTGCATTTTCAACACTAAACCAAGTTTTAAAACCTCAAAGATTATTGATGTCACATGACTGAAATATTGTCTTATTTACATTAAACTGAGATATTGTTAAAAATCTCGGCATGGAGGATTTTATGGACCAATTTGTTAACTTGCACAAGCGAAATGGTCTAGATTGTTGCTACAGTACATCATATTTGTATTATTTCTAAATGTTAAAAAAATTTTTAGTATTACAGTAGAGTCCCACTTTTCAAAAAATTTGCTTGTTCTGAAGAGAGTTCAGAAAACATACTGATTTTTTAAAATTTAAAAATAGGAGAAATTAAAGAGTGTGAGCTTAATTTTAACCACCGATAAATTAGATGGTATACCAAACAATTTCTAACAGTAAACTTCAAACAGAAACAAATTGACTTCTATCCTAAAGGATATTTCCCATACATAATAGTCTAATATATACTCTTTTATTATGCAATCAAAATCGAATTTGTTCTACAAAATCCCGCAGATAGTTATTTCTGGAAGCTTCCCCAGTGTTCGTCATAATCTATAAAAGCAGCACTGGTTGCCCAGTTCAGTCAGTCTACTGTTTTCTCTTATGAGAGCTTAAGGTTTTGTATTGACACTATAGAAGCAGTATTATCGCTTGTTTTAAAGTGCTATGTGCATAGCTGCCAACCTTCCAGCAACAAAATAAGGAACACAGCACGTGGTCATAAAATCAGAAATAAGGAACACAGTGCGTGGTCATGATATGTATGATTAAATATACAATTAAAAATTTTACATTAACAAAATTAAATTAAGTGTAGAGAGATGATGTGCATATATAATCATTAATTTATAAAATAAAATATACTTAACTTGGCTCAATTACTACAATAGGACTTAAGTTGTTTTAATGAAATGAATGAATAATAAGATAAATGTCATTCAATTAAATTTATTGACTTATTTGCAAGGACAAATGCTTTACTAAAAGCTAAAAATGTACACGATTTTTCTTTTTTTCTTTTAATTTTTAAAAATCCTTCCACAAAAGCTGAAAAACGGTACATTTTGGCCTAAAAACGTATATACGGAACAAAGCTCAAAAAACGGAACAAATCCGAATAAAACGGAACACTTGGCAGCTATGTATGTGTAATCTTTGGGAAATAGATTCTTCTGGAAGCTTCTGTGTCACCTATAAATATAGGCATGACAGACCCTCCCCCTCCCCCCAGTTCAGTGTAGATCAAGCTTCTGATCAGTACCTGCTCTGCTCTGTGAACTGTGTGATAGAAGCGGTATTTTCACTTGCGTTTTTGAACTTTCTACACCTACTGGACTTTAGAACGACAAACCCAGGAATCAAGCAAAGTTTTCTGCAGCAATATATTTTTTTCACAAATTAACACATAATTTATATTTTTACAGAGGATATATATATATATAGTATGTGTAATTAATTTTTTTTGAAAATCACACAAAATAGCAGTTTGTTAGAATCTAACATTTTTGATTGATTTGAATATGTCTCTTTTTTACTTTCCGAACATGTACCATGTAAGGAAAGTATTGTAATCATGAAAAAATTCGACTTCGAGATTTTGGTGTATTGGCACGTTTTGAGGGCTTCTGAGTCCATTTATACTATTTTTACGAGATGTATGTATGTATGTGTGTGTGTGTGTATGTGAGTGAACACGATAGCTTCTGAACGGAGCATTCGATTGAGCTCAAATTGGATATATATGTCATAAACCACCGTCGCAAGACCGGTATTGATTTTGGTGTGTATAGGACTTATAGTTTTTCTACAGGGCTACGACAAAGATTTCTTTTACATTATGGCCTACGGGGGGAATTTCTTGAAAGTACGTTAGCGTTTAAACGGTAGATTCGATTGAGCTCAAATTGGGTATATATGTTATAAACCACCATTCTAAGACCGGTTTTGATTTTGGTGTGTATAGGACTTATAGTTTTTCTACAGGGCTACGACAAAGATTTCTCTTACATTATGGCCTATGGGGGGAATTTCTTGAAAGTGCCCTAGCGTTTAAACGATACATTCGATTGAGCTCATATTGGGTATATATGTTATAAACCACCATCCTAAGACCGGTATTGACTTCCGTGTGTAAAAGACGTAGTTTTTCTACAGGGCTACAACAAAAATTTCTTTTATATTATGGCATAATGGCATATGGGGAGAAATTCTTGAAAGTGCGCAAGCGTTTAAACGGTGCATTCGATTGAGTTCCAATTTGGTATATATGTTTGAATTATTCATCGATTAAAATTTATTTAAATGCTTGGTAATGATCTTAATCGTAAGTGTTCGGAAAGTCGAGAGAGTCACTCCAGATTTTTTCATATTAATCAAGGTGACACCTCAGTTAAAAACAGCTCGATTAGCATAAAACATTATGTGGGCAGGGCTTACACATTTGAAGTTCTGCTGTATTTGCTTCTTGAGAATTTGTGGAGTGACAAAATTTGAAGCTGAAAAACTAGCCCTTTGAAAAAATATTAATTAAAACCTTTAAATTAATATCAAGACAACATATGCAGACCTCCCGCATCTTCTGGTGAAAAGCTTTCCTTTTTCGATTCTTGAACAGCTTTCTTCTCAGAAGTTTGCTTTGACTTCTTGCTTGACTGCGAATAAAGAAAGCATAGAATAAGTAAAACAAAATTTACAGAGGAAAAAATTACAATACAGAAAGTACAAAGTTATGGAAATAAAATATGAATATATTTGTAGTTCTGGAATGTAATCAATCAATTTACAGCTTGAAGAGGTCAGGAAAATTCTTATCTACCCCATGCTAAGTTCACCAACTTCATGGATACCTTCTTTCTCAGAATTTGTGAAAGTGAGGGTTGCTAAATATTTTTCCTTGGCAGTAGGAATAAGAATTTTTACATACTTTATCAGACCATTTATTTTTCTAAAATAAATAAATATGGAAAATTATTTTAAAATTAGCATCTTTTATAAAGTTTATTACCTAAACTAAACAAATCATCGGTTATTTATTTTAGGTAGCTATCAAACAAACCATCAAACTGCTGTGAATATAACAAAATTATATACAGTGAAACTTCTATGAGCGACTCCCTTCATCCAATGACCAATTTTTTAAGCCACCGATTTTTTTCCCTATCCAGTTAATGTTAAAATAACCACTAAAATAACAAATTTACAGCAAATAGATTTCATTATGAAGATTCAGAATACATGAAGAGTATCAGCATGAATGTGCTTTTGTCGGATATAAAAAGTAAATTAGAGAGAGAGAGAGAGTTAAAAATATAAAACAATCTACAAATTCTGAATATTTTATTAAAATTTAAATTTTAAAAATGCATAGGTATAACATCTTATGCATTAGTATGAAATTTCATAAATAATAAAACAAACAATATTTCTTCTTAGCATTTTCTTTTCATACTTCTATGAGTGATCACCTCTCTTAATGGCCAATTTCTTGCAGAACGAAGAGTGGTCGCTGCTGAGAAGCTTCACTGTAGTAATAAGGTGCATAACTAAAAATGTGGGTTTTTTAATTCATAATTAGGGTCGGGTGGGATAAAATGACCATAAATTTAGCTGTTTTCAACTTTACTAAGCTACACATCTTAAATGATACAACATATTTAAAATTTTTTGACAAATATTTTACATTGGACTATCTGACAGTAGCTACAAATTTTTGTTTTTTTCTTTTACAAACATTAAAACTGTTTGATCATTAATTCTTTTTGGCTTGTTATTATGATCATTTTATCCCATGGTGTGGGGTAAAATGATTATAGAGGAAAAAAATGAAACATCTCATAGAAAATGATATCATATGAATAAGATAAACTGGAAAATAGATAACAAATATTTTATTAAACAGTTTTACATAGAATTTTAACTTAGCTATCAGAACTTATAAGTATAATGTCCTCTACTATCGAAATTTGGCTCATCAAGTATTTGAATTATCTGTTCAATTTGAACTTCCTCGACATCATTTTCTGGCAATGTACATTTTTTCAAATAAGATTATGCAAAGTATTAAATTGTAAATAGCTGCTTTTCTGCAGACAAGATCTGTCCAAAAATGCTTGATAAAACTTTTACCACAGCACTTAAGAGCCAGCAGATATTTTGTCCGAAAGAGGTGTTACGGTCATACCATTTTGTACTCTCCTTTCAACTCTTTTTAAATAAAAATTGGGATTTTTCTTCAAAAATTTCAAGAATAGCATACTTTCTTTACTTCATGGTCTTCAACTTCATGCTTTTCTTCAAAATGTGCAGCAAACACATCCTCTGTTAGCATTTATTTATAAATTTATGATTCCAGTGTCGTAAATTTTGGGTTATTTTTCTTATTTTCAGGTAAAAATAAAAGTAGAATAATGGAATCTATTTATTTATTCACGTTATTACTATTAATACCTCATAAAATATATTACACATGAACATAAGAAATTTAAAATGATGCATGTATTCTTTAAGTACAAGCCTAGCAGTATGATCGTTTTACCCCACTTTCTTTGAACTACTTCAAAATAAAAAATAATATGAATACAAATTATCTTGATACAGAAGTGCATTGCTCAAGAATGACAGTAGGCTTTTGTATCATCAAAATTTCAAGAACTTTAAATCAAAAAATGCTACAGCAAAGTAAATTTTAACCTTGTATATATAGAGTCAAACATGAAACTAAGTGTTGCCATTACATATTAAAAGAATATTACCAAACCAAATAAATTATTTTTAAAATATTGCTTATAATATAAATGAGCTAAACAAAAATCAGTATGCCAATAAACCAATGCATTTAACATTTATTGTCTGCTTTTTGTAGACTGTTCATTTTACCCCCACCTAACCCTACTGAAAAAAAGTAGACTACAATGGAGCACATAACGTTATAAATACCTGCCAGCTCTTGTAGCATTTAACTAAAGACTGACACTACAATGTGATACTAAGTTTAAAGCATTATTTTCTTAAAATTAGTATTTAACTTTTTAGTAAATGCAATAAAAGTAGTTTATCTTCATAAGAGTTAAAAAACAGTGATTGCAGAATAAGGAAATGCAGTAGAACCTCGATTAACCGAAGTCTGTTTCTTCACTTTCTTTTTCACTGTCTACTATCATCCAAAATTTCTCTTAACAAACATGAATTTTTCAAGTTTTTCCTTTTTTTCCACATTCCTTTTGTATGCAATCCGTCCTTTCCAAACTAAGAATGCAGATAAATATTTTGGAATTCTCTTTTATAGAATTCCTTCTCGCAAGCTCAATTCTCGGTATGAGTGTACTCTTCCTACTTTCAAACATCCCTGTTATAAACAAAAGCACACCCCATTTCGAAATTTGAAAGGTCATACTGCCGAGTCCCAGAACAATCGAATATTATTGCACCCTCTGATTGTAAGATTCCTCTGAACTCTTGCTTTCAAGAAAACTACGGGATAGAGCTGCCCGGCAAAGAATGGCCAATTTACACCAGATGAAGCTTCCATTTAAACCATTGTAATTTTTAGTTTCAGAATAAATTTATTTTCATTTTTAATTTTAATTTATTTTGAGTTGTAACTCTCTTATGACTATACAGTTAAAATAGTCATAATAACAGTTCAATGACGCTACTACATATTAAACTAGATGATTATTGATGAATTCTCGATTATCCGAAGTAGGTTCGGTCCCAATTACTTCAGATAATCGAGGTTCTATAGTAGTTTGCTTAGACTGCAATCATTATCACTCTACTGAATGTGTACTGAAATAAATCCCTCCCCCCATATGATTTAGGAGGAAAGCAAGAACCTATAATTTCCTCTTTTAAAAAGAAAATTATCATTTTTAAAAAATGTACCATATCTTAAACTCTGTTATAAGTAATGCAACAATATGCACTGATAACTTATCTCCGTGTACCTTTTTCTCATTTACTGGTTTTTCCGATGAAGCACTTTTTTCCACAACTGGCTTTTCCACTGAAACTGTTTTTTCTGCATCCTTCTTTTTTGTTGAGTGCACTGCTTGAGCCTTGTTTGAAGCTGTGCCATTCAGTTTGCCATTTTGAACAACTTTATTCTAAATGCAATGAAAGTATTAGTAAAAATGCATTTTTTTCTAAACATATAGTATGTAGTAAATAATATTATTACAGTATAGAACCTGTTATCCGGAATGGTTGTATTCTGGATAACTGGTTGGGGATTAACATGACATCTACTGATTTGATTGGTAGCATAAATGCTGCTTTCTATTTTTGATTAGAATTAAACATTAATATTTAATATACTATAAAATAATATAAAAAACTCTTAATATGATAAAGATAAATGATCATTTAGAGAGGAAGTAGCAAATATATGATAACTTCTTGAAAACTTACTCACGCACTAAAAAAATAAATAAAATGCCATACCAGATTGCTTACTTTATAAATTCTAGCTCTAGTACTCAAAATAAAAAAATGAAAACATAAGAAATATTTTTAAAAAACTCATTTTTTGCTTTTCTTTTGGAAAAAATAGGAATTTAATAGATTGAAAAATGCTTCTGGATAACTGGTTTCCGGATAAGAGGTTCCATACTGTAATTAAATAAAACATGAATTTGAGTAAAAAATTATAACCCCCTAGTATGCTTAATTATGTTTCTCTTAAAATGATGAGCACTTGCTCATCAAGCATTCACCACTACTAAGGGCTGAATTATTGGCCATTGTACCCAATCAGTGTTACCCTAGCTATGAATGGACCAACAAGTTAACATCAGCAGGAATTTAATCCAGACCCAAGGTGTAAAAGAATGGTTCTTTAGCTACACCACCACTTGGGCAGCTTACAATTATGATACAGTTGAGCACCAAAAATCTGCCGACCTAAAATCCACAAACGTCCGAAATCCGCACACCTTCCTTGATGTAAATAACGAAATTCGCAGTCATCCGCCAGTGATGAAATTGTTGAAAAGTGGCCTTGAATCCAGATAAATATGATTCTAATGATGATGATGAAAACTTGGGTAGTAATAATAATCCATTTAATAAAAGTTTAAAGTTAGGAAAAGAATACCTTAAATTTTTAGAACAGCAAAGTTCTGTAACAAAAGAATTAAAGATAATGTACAATATATATACAATATATTTGCAAAAATAAATAAATAAAAAGAAAGAAACTGAAAATAGAAAAAATTATATTTCAAAACAAATCACCAAGAACATGTTTTGAAAATTAGAAAAAGGAAATTTTGAAACCATTTGCTTTGCTAGTCTTCATGTAATTTCTTTTTCCTCCTATGCTTTTGTATTTAATATGAAAATATAAGTGCAATACTTTTGACTGTTTTTTTATTTCATTGTAATTGTATTTTCCTTTTTTTTTGAATCAGAAATATAATGATTTATCTTTTATAGTCCGAAATCCGCAAAATCCTAAAATCCACACAAGCCTTCGTCCCAAGCTGTGCAGATTTTTGGCTCTCTACTGTACTCATTAAACTAGCAACATAATTGTTTAATAATAACAAGCATGCACTTGTCATAATTCAATAAATGATGTTTCTAAATAATTAAACATGTCGTGTTATAGTGTTTTGACAACTATCCTTGTTTTAAATTCCTTCAACTTTTTTCGTGGCTTTTGATTTCTATCTTTCAGGAGTAACCCTATCCAAAGTGAAAAATTTCTGCTATGGTACTAGCCATGATAGTTTGTTTTCTACCAGCCACAACTAGACTGTGAAAGAGACAAAACAATCTGCAAGCTCAGGGCTTGAATTTCAGGGTGGGATGGCAGGATACGCGCCCGAAATTTAAAAATCCCGCCGAAAACGATTGCCGATGCGGGAGCCTCCCGCCCTGAAAAATTCCTAGAAAATTTACTTTTTGCAATGACATTTCCCGTTTCTGATAATTTCCCCCGATTTTCGGATGAACTTGTTGCTTCTAAAACTCTGAATGTAGCTTAAGAAATCTAAATACAAAAGGCTTATAAGTGGGGCCTTGTGTATCAGTCGTTTTCAGAACCCTTGACTCATTGAGAGCTGCACTGGAACATGATGCTAGTCTAAAAACAGGGGATGCTGCAAAAGCAAAAGGAATTCTCAAGTTAGTTTCTGAATTTTCTTTTGTAGCTCTCATTCACATCATGATGGATATACTCCAACCATTTATAATACTATCCAAATTTTTACAAAGTGAAAATTTGGTGCTCTCTAGTGTCACCAATATGATTAAATCTACGAACGAAAGCTTAGAAGAGCTGCAAGTGACACGTGGTCCAAACGAGGAACATTTTTTTTTTATACTACAGGGAAATATATTTCGTAAAAATAAACTCACTGATTCCTGCAATAATCAAAAATTAGGAATAGATAACTTGAAGTCCACTTATATCGGAAACTTAATAGAAGAAATGGATCGAAGATTTCCTCCTGAAACTCTCGATATGTGTTTTAAATTCAGTGCATTGAACCTGCTGCAATCAATGCAAATGGAGCAAAAACAGATTTTGGCAATACTTTAATTCAAGATATAATCAAACAATTTTGTCCAGAAGTGGAAATTGACACTGCAATGGCCGAGTATACCTTATACAAAAAGGTGGCAAAAAGTGAAAACTTGTCAGATTTTGGAAGGTTTTCAGAAAAATTCTTAAGGGAATATAGTGAAACATTTCCAATAATGGCAATGATTATAAAAATTGCTCTTGTGCTACCCGTTACAAGTGTTCCTTGTGAAAGGGGCTTTAGTACCCAAAACAGAATTAAATCAAAGTTCCGAAACTCACTGAACAATAAAAACCTACACATTTTAATGAGAATTGCAGAATTGGGACCAGAAAAACTAAATGAAACTCAATTGTTAAGTTGCCACAAAATTTGGCTAAATATGAAAAAGAGGCGTATGTAAACGATCTTTTGCTTTCTTTCGATGAAAATAAATATTCTCATAGATATCTTGAATGTTTGACTTGTATTCCTTCAGTATGATTTTATCATGTTTGTGCTCTTAATGATTTAGAGTGGTTTTTGATTTTTTTTCCTTCCCTCCCAAAAATTTCAACTCCCCTCCATTCAT
This sequence comes from Cheiracanthium punctorium, assembly GCA_038373885.1. Classification (NCBI taxonomy): domain Eukaryota; kingdom Metazoa; phylum Arthropoda; class Arachnida; order Araneae; family Cheiracanthiidae; genus Cheiracanthium; species Cheiracanthium punctorium. Next base: position 17,489 of record JAWZYV010012913.1, read on the forward strand.
AAATGTTGGTAGGGAGACTCCCCTCCTATGAAAAAATGAATTTCATGCCTTGAAGCTACACACTAGACTGTGTAGCTAGGGTTATCATTAGCTGGCACGATCCTCCAGTTTGCCGCCTTTCTAAGTTTCAATATATAAATGATGGCAAACTGTTTCCAAATGTATTTCTAACCATGAATTATTTTATTTGCCTGGGATTTATCTCGGCGAAAAAATTGCTCGTCTTGGCAGACTGTCTGGATAATATGGAAGTACCTTATGTATTATCCTGGCAGTCTGCCAAGACAAGTGATTTTATGTTAAGATAAATGCCAGCACACAGGAAATTATTGATGGCTCAGAATACGATTCGCAACAGTTTGCCAGCATATTTGATGCAAAAATAGTTTGGCAAGAATGACCGCTGGGATAATACATAAGTACCCATCTTATTTTTAAATATTTAGTCAGTTTAAAAAAAAAAAAAAAAATATTTTTATCCCAGTAAAACTTACATATCTCATTTGAAATAATTATGTTTTTATCGCTCATAGTGGAACATTATTTTGCCTATCAGTTCCTTAAGATTTGGTTAAAATGTTTAATTATTGTTCCAGTTTTCAGTCAAGATTGTAGTTTTAAAAAAATCTTGTGATTTTTTTACATAAATGCAAATTGCCTAATTTATGACAGTGACTTCAGAAACTTCATTAAGAAATAAGGGAATGTATAACATTTTTCGCAAAATATAGAACCACTAATTTGTAATATCATAAAAATAATTTTATTCAAAAACAATGAATTTTAATTTTGTTCAATTTCCCGGAGTTATTCGTAATCCTAAAGATAGCAACCGACTTTTAGAGTTATTGAACTAAGCTGTTAGTATAAATCAGTTAACCAAATACTGATAGCATGAATAAGCCAATCAGACACCGATAGTATCAGTAAGTCAACCAAAAGAACCACTACTTAGTGTAATGCGTGAAAGCTAGTTACTACATAAACCTTGGGGGAAAATCATAAGCGCAGATGATAGATTATATTTGTAAAGTTACAATCAAAAACAATATCTTTAAAATTATTATTCGTGTAAAGATCTCCGAGCACACGTGATAGTTGTAAAAGACCTGCGATATTGATCGCATACATTTTACAATTTAGGTAAATAGGAGTAGAAAAACAAATAATTATTTTAAATTCGTGTTATTTATAATCGATATCATTTTAAAATAGCGCAGATAACAGGCAAAGTTGAGGTAAATTATATGCAATAGCACACGATTGGCAATTTCATCAAAATACGTGGCAAATTAATAGATATCTGACTTCCATATGGATGGTTAAACAATTCATCCTTAATTACATTTTTTTAACAATACAAAGATAAAGCATTCACCGGGAAATGTAATTACTTACTTTGCTTGTTTCTTTTGTTTTTCGTTTTTTACTAATTTTTTTTTCCTCTTCGATATCATCGAAGCTGGGCGGCTGTACAGGGGACTTAAAACCAAAAGTATACACAATAAATGCACAAAGTATTACGGCTACTATAGGGAAAGCGTATAAAGGATTTAGAGCTTCCACGAGCTCCATATTTATTAGGTTAGACATCCTTATATTGTTTCCACATCATCAAAAAACAAATTCACCCTCATTTTACTACTCGTCGTGGACAAATTTCGAGCTGACGTAAACGCGTCAACAACATTGTTGCCAAATCAATACAAATTCCAATGGGTAAATAACACAAGCTGCAAGACATGGAGGAAATAAATTTATCCTCTGTAACATACATTATTTTGACGTGACGTCACGGCGGTGTTAGCAACATCACTAGTGCAGGAATTATCCAGAAGACGGACAAATCTGATTGGCTACTAACTAGTACTACTGTTTACCAGTTTGGCAGACTTATCGATACTCTTGTTTATGCCAAGTCACATACTGATGTTATTCACATGCGCGGTTACTTAAATCGAATCGCCAAGAGATAGGGTTACCTTTTTTTGCCGCAGAAACTCGCCATGGATAATATCTGTATGGATCGCATGGAGTTGTCAGTCCGTGACTGATTCTGATCGTTAAAGAAATGAAATTGTTGAATGTTTAAAAATTAGAAAATTTCTTCTAGAAGAAACAATTTCCAGCAATTCGCATAATATCTTAATCATCAAAGACATAATTCCACCTAAAAGTTGACTTTAAAATTGAGATATTAATATATATTCTTCGACAGACCTGAAAGTTAGTCATTTCTCTGATTTATTTTATTTGTTGATCAGTCTTACACTATACATGAGTATAAATTAAAGAAAAAGGTTAATAGCCGCAGCAGAAGGCGATATTGTTTATTACTTTGCTAAGGAAGTATTTGGCTGTGGTAATTGATTAAATGTATGTTTCAAGGTGTAAGTATGTGACCTCGACTTAGTTTTATTAAATCCTTTGATTCGAAAACCGATAAAACTCCTACATTCTTACTCATAAATATGTATCCTCCCCCTTCATCCGTACATCAAAAATATAAGAAATACGCCACTTTTATAATTTAAAAAATACATTAATATGCCCTTTTATTTTTCTTTCTTTTTTATTTAAATTAGCTATTGCCACACTATTGTATTGATAAAACTCTTTAGCTAGACATCACCTATACGAAGGAAACTGAAAAAACTTGCTACTCTTTTTCATAAAATTCGCCTTTCATTTTGCACATAATCTCACACACAGACACAAAAATAGAAATATACTAAGATTTTAAATTTGCTGTAGTGTTACATATTGAAAGTATATCAGAATCCATGCATCTGTTGTATTAGTTTTTGTTTCCATTATGTTGGAACTGGAACACGTATCATAATTCATTTATTACCCTGATTTATTTTTCTGTTTTCTTATATTGAAACGTGTTCGTCATAATCCATGTGGCCTTTTTTTCCTTTTCAGTATGTTGAAAAGGGTATCAGTCTATATTCATTTATCTGAAGCAACTCATTTTTGCTCTCTTTACATGCAAGCAATATTTTGATTAGACAAAAAATAATAATAATAATAATAATAATATTATTTTTAGAAAGTGATTCCATCAACCTTTCAAGTTATTAGGCAAGTTGGAGCGTATAGGCTGATTAATTTTATTTTTCACCAACTATGCCAAAAATTCCAGAGCTGGGATTCGAACCCAGGACTGCCGCATAACGTGCAAGTGCTCTACCACTGAGCTACTCTGGGACGATTCCCAGATGAAATTTCTCGCATTAGAACCGTTGGCATTTATCATCATCCTCTGCAAATCACAGATAGAACAGATGAAACAATTAATTCGCGACAACTCCGTAACATTACGCCGCTGAAATTATACATTTTTAGAAAGTGATTCTATCAACCTTTCAAGTTATTAGGCAAGTTGGAGTGTATAGGCTGATTAATTTTATTTTTCACCAATTTAAAATTAATCAGCCTATACACTCCAACTTGCCTAATATTACTATTATTATTTATGTGTTTGACTATTGCTTTGATTGTAACTCTGTGGAAAATTCTCAAAGATTGCAAACATGATGCATAAACATATTTTGAAAATAGAAAATTATGATTTCTCAAAATTGTCAACACATTTTCAAGGTTTGAAATTAATAGCCCACTGCTGCTTATTGAATGAAAGAAGCAGACAACAATTTCTTTTATTGTTGTGTTAGTGATATTACTATTAAGAAAACTGAACTGTAAAATAATTAAAAACTTTGCGTAATAACACCATAAAAGTTACTTGAAGGGCTATACAGTTGTTTTGATTTTTAAAAAATTTCATCTTTTTAGTTTGTGGTTTCCAGTCTGTGAATCCCTTATATCGTCACAAATGAAGATCGAAATTTTTTATCAAAACAGCTGTACAGTCTTTCAAGTAGCTTTTATGGTATTACAGTAGACTCTCTGAAATCCGCACACCTTGGGACCAAGGGGTTTGCGGATTACAGATCATTGTTTTGTTTACATTTTTTCTTACTATAGTTATGAAGCAACAGAACATTTTTAATAGCTGAAATTAATTATACTGTCACACTTAGTTTAATTATTAAAGAATTTATTAAAATATATGAAAAAAAAAATAATTTTATTTTACAAATTCTTTCAGACTGAAATTTTTCTTGAAGAAGGCTTAAACTTTCATACTTTAATTTTATATTACTATTTTTTTAATTTTGCAAACATGGAATCAATTGTTGTTTGTTTTAGGGCTTTTGGAGTTTGCTTATTGTCATTATTTCTTGTGGTGATGCCAATGAATAATTTTGGATGAATTCTAAATATTTATAGCCTGAAGATAAGCCTTCTTCAAGAGAAATTTTTTGAAAATTTCTCTTTCTTTCAATAAAAAATGAAAATCAAAATAATACACGTTTCATTAACTGAGTGTGCGAGATTGTCTCTCAGAATCTTTTCTGTCAGCTAATCATGCTTTCATTTTACTGCTCAGACTTTGTTAGATGGGTTAAAAGAACAATTTTAATTAGATATATGCAAAAAATATGAAAAATAGCATAAAATTTCTTTTAATTTTACAACTAAACTCACCTGTAATTTCCTAGTGTTACTTAACTGTTAACTGCAAATTTCACTGTTTACATCTAAAAATTATCGCGGATTATAGATGTGTGGATTTCAGAGAGTCGACTGTATTTTGAAAAGTTTTTTTTTTTTTTTTTCGGGGACCTTTCTAGACTTTTTAGACAGGGTCCTGTTTTTGTGAAATTCTGAAAAATTTACTCATAATTTTGTGAACCTGAAATTAGCAGAAAAACCGGTTTTTCTAGTATGGTCCTGTTTTTGGGAAAATAGGGTCCTTTATGAATTTTTGAAAAATATACAATTTTACAAAATGTTAATTAAAAAACTAAATGTATGCATGTATGTAAATATCTACAGATTTTTATTTTTTAAGTAAGTAAACACATGTTTTACATATGTACAGATTTATATAAGTACGATTTGTGCGAAACTAATTTGAAAATGAACACAGATTTGTGAAGGATCTACTTTTCATAGAAAAAATCCTTTGAAGGTCTTTTTTTAAAATGAAAAATATTGCGAAAGGTCCGTATTTAATGTAAAATATTTTGTGAAGGGTCCATTTTTAATGTGAAATATTTTGTGAAGGGACCATTAACAGACCCAAATTTCTGCTAAACGGACCCCTGTATTTTATGTATTAAACATGACAGGGTTTCTACAGACCTGGAAAGTCAGGAAAATGAAGAATATTTGAATTTTGCGGTAAAATCAAGAAAATACTTCCTCTTTGAACCTAATTGTAGAAATTGTTTTATTTTCATTTTCTTATTGAACCTTATAAATAATTTTAAAATGTGTCCTTTATTAGCATATCTTGTTCAGTTGAAATATTCTTAATTTTATCCTAAATTATTATCAAACATGGTTTTTGTTAAAATCCAGTGATGTCAAATAATATTTATTTGACATCACTGGATTCTAACAAAAACCATGTTTGATAATTATTATTTGTAAAAAAAGGGGCAAAATATATAAAATGTTATTTATTGAAAGCTGTAATATTAAAAATGGAAACGCAAAATTCAGGGAAGCACTGTGAAATCTGTAGAAACCCTGCATGAGTTATTTTGAGCTTTTTTTTATTAGAACTGAACTGTTCTCCTTCCTCTTCCTCTACTTCAGGGGTTCTCGTCAAGAACAAAAATGTCTCGGCAACCACCTTTGACAAACCCATCTAGTGTGCCTGTAGGCAAGAAAACTTTCGAGTGCAATATCTGTCAGAAGACATTTTCTTTCAAGCACAACCTAATGATGCATCTGCGTCGCATCCACACGGGAGAGAGACCTTTCGTATGCAATACGTGCCAAAAAGCATTCGCTGTCAAGGCGTACTTAGATAGGCATCTTCGTTACCATACAGGTGAGAAACCTTACACCTGCGACGTATGCACGAAGGCGTACTACCGCGAGGAAAACTTAAATGAACATCGACATACCCATACAGGAGAGAGACCTCACGTGTGTGGTGTGTGTAAGAAAGGATTCTCTGCAAAAAGAAACTTGAACGAACATCTTCGCATCCACGAAAGGTTGAAACCGTACGCGTGCGGTGTGTGTCAGAAAGCATTCTCTTCGAGAAGTCATTTGAAGGTGCATTCGAGCACGCATACGGAACAGAAACCTTATGGGTGTAATGTCTGTGAAAAAACATTCGCTAACAAGAAATACTTGAAGGATCATCTGTATGTCCATAGGGGAGAGAAACCTCATGTTTGTGATGTGTGTAAGAAGACGTTCGCTGCAAAAAGAAGCTTGAAAGTACATCTGCGTGTACACACGGGGGAGAAACCTTACGTGTGCGATGTGTGTCAGAAAGCATTCTCTGATAAGGGGACCTGCAATAGACATCGTCACATCCATACTCGAAAGAAAAATTAGTTTTAGCTTAGATAAAAGTTTCTGTTCAGTAACTATGAAAATCTTTGCCTGTTACTCATTCAATAATTATTGCCAAAAAAAAAAAAAAAAAAATTTTAAATAATATTGATTTATTTTATTAATTTTTATATATCCTGCATTGCTTTAATTTTTAAATTTTATTACATGCTAAACACATGTACCCTGTTCCACATACACTGGAAGACCTTTTTTGTGTAGAAATTTGTACCAATAAAGGTGCAATCACGCCCAGCGAGAAGGGGGGGGGCAGCTGAGGCACTGCCCCAGGGCCCGTGAATTTTTCAAAATGCACTACAAATTTCCTTTCTACATCTTTACTTTAAAAAATTACTTCAAAAAATCACAGCCCAACACAGTGCCGGTCCTTAGCTATTTTTTTTTAAGTGGTGCAAAATACAAAAATGCACCCCCTCCCTCACACATGCAGCTAGAAAATTCAATTAAAGCCTCTGGATTTATTGAACATACTAACAGAATATAAACTGAACGATCTATTTCCAAATGTTTGCATTGCCCTTAGGGTATTTTTAACCATTCCAGCAACGGTAGCTTCTGCTGAACGATCATTCAGAAAATTGAAACTCATAAAAAATTTCTTAAGATCAACCATGTCTCAAGAACAACTTGTAGACAGCTAGACTAAAGCCGCGTTTCAACTAGGTCGTAATTTTCCCTAAATCGCTCACCGCCGCTAAAAACTCGACCCCAAGCTGTCTTTTTCTCCTCTACGGTCGGTTTTTATGGGAATAAAAGCGTTTCATTTCCAACCTCTAAAGTCGTAAGAATCTCGTCACCCCATTGGCTGGTTCCATGCTCTCTCAAGGAAAGGATTCCAATATGGCACAGTCGCCAAAGTGAGAGAACGAGAGTTACATATTTTTTAAGGATAAGTAGGCTCTTAATTTTTTTTTTTTTTTTTTTTTTTTGTTCAATTAATGATCAATTTTCAGCACAGTATTCCAAATTGTTATAAATCTGCTCTGGATAAAGTTCATGCAATCAATTGACCTAAAAAATCTAAGGGAAAAAAAAGGCGCTCAATTTTTCTCTCCATTATTTCATGCACACAATAATAATTCTGCCATCCTTCCCTTTGAGTATTTTTATCCCTTATGTTGTAATCAGTCACTCTTTTAATAATATTTCTATTTCTTTTTGCTTTTGGCTCTCTGTGTCAAGGAGATATGTGACAAGATTTGTACAACTTAAACTAATAACATAAGACCAGGTTGTACCCTGCGTGGCTAGGAGGTATCGCTCGTGACTCTTGTCTGGGCGTCCTGGGTTCGATTCTAGCTGTCGCTCTTTTGGGCTTTTACTATCGTTTTTGTTTTATTTCAGTTTTTAAAAAAATAACACATTATTATATACTTTACTAATTTTTTCGAGAATATATTTTGCGATAATTAATAATTAAAAATAGTTATGACTTTGAATTAAAAAATAGTTAATTTCAGTATTTTTTGTAAAGCTCCTTCCTAACTTTTTTTTTTTAAGTATTTCATGTGATATTCTGATGATCTCTAGCATTTTGACATCTATTTCTAATTAAAATTAAGTCTTCTAATATTATTGACTGTATTTGAAAAATTCAATATATATGTAATTAATATTTCAATGAATTTTTTTTCTCTTCAGAAAGCTCACATAATTAATTAATAATAGTTATCACTTAGTATTCAAAGGAAAAAAAAATAGTTTTACATACTAACTGGTTTTAATGATAATTCTTTTACTCTTCATGTATAAATAAAATTTATTGAATTTTAATTTTAAGACCAATATTTTTTCCAAATCATAGCTTTTCTCATTTTTATTTTGTATTTCTTTAAATACCAGATTAAAAATTTTGTTCAATACTTTTCAAATAGAAATTTGATTAATAAATCTAAATTTATTCATGCACTATCTTTTGTATTAGACATTTAAAGGTCGGAGATGGCATCTAAAACAAGATGTTGTGCCCACCCGAGCAGAGTTGATAAGATACTGAAGGTGGTAGATAACTGAGTATAAAAGTCCAGGGTTCTGATCTACCAGACGGCTGATTATCTAAAAATTCGGAGTTTGGGACGTTTTTTCTCACGATGTAACGTAAATACACTTCAGAAGCACTAACAAAGTCACCCGCACAAGGCACTCCCCTTTCGATAGGCAATATAAAATACTCCTCGTGTAGGTTTATCCTAACAAGATACCATACAACCTTTTCAGAAATAGTTATATGCTTTTAGTGTATGTTAGAGATAACTGAAATTAAATTAATAACATAATGTACTTCTTAAATTTACAAAACACACGAAAAGCAGATATCAATATTCTGTTAATTACTTATTTGGTGAAAGACAGCATGCAGTACTTAAATTTATCGAAAATGTGGCTACCTTTTAAATCTATCAAAACAGCTCAGTTAACTTAATGATTCCCATAAATTAGAGGCTTTAAAATACTGACACCCAGGGTTTTTTTTTTTTTTTTTTTTAAGCCTCCTAAAATTAGTATAATATGTGCTAACTAAAAAAGTCCCTTAAATAAATGCAGTAGAATTTTTCAAATTCAAAGTCGACGGGACTTACCGATTCTGCATAACACAAATTTCCAGATTATAAAAAATCCTGCAGTATTATTAAAAAAAATCGTTGTAATCAGGTAAAGTTTAAAAAAAAAGACTTAAATTTTTTTTAAATAGAAAAATGTATTAAAAATAAAATACATTTACTGAGAAATTGCTCATTAGAAAGATGCTATTCTTTTAAACATTTTTAATAAAATCTAAAACATTTTCTTTCGAATACTGATTTATTGTTATTTTAAGGTCTAATTTCGTAAATTGGAATTCCAAATTTAAGAAATTCTTCTGAATTAAAAAATAACAAATGGGGATATATTTAAAAGAAAAACAGGAAGCAGATAAAAGTTTAAACACGTATGCGCAAAATCGTTAATAGCCATTGGAGGAACATACGGTTCTTAAAGGAGATAACTGAAGCTAGTGGAAACGGAATTCTACTTTAGCGTTACGACTTTCGGGGCATTAATGACATAAGTGGCTTCCACTTACTGGAAACTTCCACTTAGTGGAAGTTTTAGTGGAAAAGGCGATTTTCTTGAGGCCACCAGTTTCCACTTAGGCCACCAGTTAGGAGCATTGAGGCCACCAGTTTCCACTTAGTGGAAAGTGGTGGCGCCTTAAGCACCGAATCTGACATTGCCAGAACTAATGATTTTGATGATGTTATACGAAATTTTGCAAGTAAAAAGGCACGAAAAGCCATTATTAAAATTAAATAATAAATATGCTAATTTTACCATTTATATATATTTTTAACCTTCAAGCATGAATAAAAAATCGCTAACTATGATTTCCTTATTCATTCTTTTCTTTTAGCATTCTATATAAAAATCACTAAAAGAAAAAATTAATTTTCGAAACTGTGTGTTTAACTATAGCAAAATATGAACTGATGCATTTACAGATAAATAACACACTGTTGGTAATGGTGATTTGCAACACATGTTAGACAGCGAGGGTGGTAAGGCAAAGGAAGATTTTGGAATCTGGTTATAAAAATACCGTAATGATACTTAATTTTTTTTATAATACATTATTACAGATTGTAAATACTATTATTAAAATTATAATTTAGGTAAGAATAAAAATGACCCAACAATATTAACTTTTTTATTTTTAATAACTACTTTTAAAGTAAAATTGGGCAGAATTTAAAAATATATTTCTTGAGGCAAAACAAGTTGCAGAAGGGGGCCCCGGAACATTTCTGTCCCACCTTATAAAATTTCTCTTGGAGGCCCTGGGTGCAATATCGAATATGAATGTCCTCAAGTATGAAAGCTTGTAGCCGAATGATAGTGTGATAAAATTGAAAAATAAGTCCCCACCCTCCCCTTCTGGTTAACAATTTCTGAAACCTTCTTCAACAAATATACCATACATTCTTATAAATAATGACTATGTATGTAACAGAATTTTGAAAGAGAAAAAATTAAAGACAAAATTCATATAAATAATTGTATTAAAGCCTCTTCTTGTTTTTATTATTTTTAATCAGAAACTTCTAGTTTTGTACAGATTTAATTAATTATAACATATTTTACTTGTCATGTTTAGGGCAAAATGATGTCTATAAATAAATTTTTCTAGTTTGCTTAGTTTTTTAAAGGAAATTTTCTCCAAAAGAGAAAAAAAAACTAACATATACTAGAAAAAAAAAAAAAAAAAAGCTAACTATGCATTGTACGTCAGAACAGACATTACAACTCTACATGTTAAAGCTTTGGGGATAAATCCTTGTTATATTGAGATTGTTACAAACCAGTTTCTATACATGTTATCTACTTGTAACATTCTTGTGGAACTCAAAAGGGCACTTTTCAGTCCCCCCCAACCCCCAGGCGGCCCTTTTTTTCCAGAGTCAACACTAGCCTATGAGCAGTTTTTTAATAAAGTGCCCTAAAAATTATAGAAGTACCCTTTTTAGAACTCTGAGCACCCTGCCCTTTTTTGATCCTGGAATGAACTCTGAAATGGTACTCAAGAGTATATCTGTGTACAGTAGAGAACCAGAAATCCGCACAGCTTGGGACCATGGCTTGTGCGGATTTTAGGATTTTGCAGATTTCGGGCCATAAAAGATAAATCATTACATTTCTGATTTTAAAAAAGTAGAATACAATTACAATGAAGTAAAAACAGTCAAAAGTATTTCACTTATATTTCCACATTAAATACAAAAGCATATGAGAAAAAAGAAGAAAATTACATGAAGACTAGCAAAGCAAATGGTTTCAAAATTTCCTTTTTCTAATTTTGAAAGCATGTTCTATGGTGATTTATTTTAAAATATTATTTTTGTCTATTTTCAGTTTCTTTTTTTTTTCTTCTTTCTTTTCTTTATTCATTTTTGCAAATTGTATATTATCATTAATTCTTGTTTTGTTACAGAACTTTGCTGTTCTAAAAATTGAAGATTGAAGGTATTCTTCTCTTAACTTTAAACTTTTATCAAATGGATTATTATTATTATTATTACCCAAGTTTTCATCCTCAGAATCATATTTATCTAGATTCAAGACACTTTTAAACAATTTCATCACTGGCGGATGACTTCAAATTTCATTATTTACATCAGAGAAGGTGTGCGGATTTTAGGTCGGCGGATTTTTGGCTCTCAACTGTATATACTCAGGGTAGAAACCTTACAAGTGTGATGTGTGCCAGAAAGCATTCATATTGGAAGAATAATTAGTTCTGTACTGTGTGGCACAAAGCATTTTGTCTAAATGGCAACTTGAAATAACATGCCCATATCCACACAGGTGAAAAAATTTAAACATGTGACATAATCATGAATTCTTCAATTGACAGTCATACCTTAAGATTCTTTTGAGTACAATCTATGTAAAGAAGCTTTCATTTATTAAAAAGTGTTCGAAAAGATTTTTTCAAATCTGTTAACCCTCTAATGCCCACTATAAGAAATTCCCAAGCAAAAAATTATTTTTTCATTGAAAAGGTTTTCTTTGAAGCGAGTGGATGCAAGGGTGTCTATCATGCCCTGGGTGCCACTCGCAGAGTGTGCAATATCATGCATAAGTCCATTCATATCGCACAGAGGGGCGCAGTATCGATGAACCAGTATATTTGCATATAAAAATGTATTCTCTGGATACAAATTCTTGAGCACGTATCTTGATTGCCAGAAAAAGAAACCTTATTTTTAATATTAGTCTGTGGTAGCTCTAAATCAGGTATGGGCAGCCTTTGAAAAGTTGCGTAAAGCCATATAATTGGAACTTCGTTTTAAAAACTTTTTTTTTTTTTTACTTCAAGAAACTTATCTATTTTTAATGTATTGTGTGCCCTTAAAAATTAATGGTCATGCTATGCTTACTCTGTGTCTGTAATGGGGTCTGAATTAGAGATGAATAAGTGTTGACATTTTGACCCTCCTCCATCCTTTCTTTGTGTGAATCATAGATGCTGGACACATTGGGCAAAGTTAATGTCCTTTGAATTTGAATAATGATATTAATATGGTATAATAATGTTGTATTTCTTTCTTTTCTTTTTTCTTTTTTTTTTTTTTTTTTGTGAATAAAATTATTGTAGAAAAGCTTTAACCTATTATTCATAGTTTTATAAAACGCCATGTCCGGGAAAACGCATGTGAGAATGCTGCACTCGAAACCTTAAATTTAACAACAGAAAAGTTTCAAAGTATTTGGACATGCAATTTAAAATTTAACCCATGCAAAACCCTCAAAAATGTCTCATCTCAGCCCCTTTCAGTATTTCATGGAATGTAAGCGGATTTTTATAAACAAAGTTGCACAGAAAATCTATTATGAAACATTAAAAATGTAAATTACAATTGAGAAAAGAAAAGAAATGGCAGCTTTTGGAAACATTTATTGTTAGAAGACAAATCGAAATTTTCATTTAGAATTTGCAAGCCAATCCTATTCTATCTGCAATAATCGCAAATACTTATAATCACACTTGACCAATGAAATTAATGGTAAAAAACGTGGTATTTAATCATAATTATCCCAATTGAAGGCAGGGGCGTTTATAGAAAAACATTTTGAAGGGGATCTGGACCGCCCTCCTTTAAATATGTTCTTGATTGAAGGCAAAAGCTATTTCATTTTCAGTGTAAAAGGGTTTTATTTTTTTCTTTTACTATCATAATTTATTTATTTTTCAGATTTCTCAGAGCTTTCCTGTGCATTGACACCATCTTCGTGCTTGCAGGTTCATTCTTCATAGATTACCAATTGGCTTAAAATTTTTATTTATAAAAGTACTTGTTTTTTCTTTTTTCTGATTTTACAAATTAAACATAGTCGATAAAATGGCATAATTTGATTTTCAAACTCTTGAACATTTTTTTTATAACATTTTCTGTGATGGAACTTGTTTCATGTTACTTCTTACGAAGGAACATGCATCATCCGTGGTAAATACCATATTATCCAGGAAAAAGAAAAAAAAATTCTTATAACAGTACGAAAGCTCAATGCATTTTGTGTAATTATTCTGTGCACAGATGCCACATGGATGCCAAAGCTTCCTTTACGAACACTTCACAAGAAGGAGGGTCTGAGAATCTGCATTCGGAAGATAATTCTTGTGCAGATAGGTTTGAAACAAAATTTGAGTGCCGTTTTTGTGAGAAAGCGTATTCTATACAACGTCATATCACATTTCTTCATATTCACCCTGAGAATAATCATTTCTTCTGCGTGATCTGTGAGGAAAAATTTTCTGAGGAAGGACTGTTGAAAAACCATATCTGTGATCACGCTAAACCTTATGTGTGTAATGTGTGTCAAAAAGCATTTAAATTTGTCCATAATTTGAAAGAACATTCTCTTACTCATACAAAAGAAAGACCTCATGTGTGTGACGTGTGTCATAAAGCATTTTCTCATCAAAGTACTTTAAAAAGACATCATAATCTCCACACACGGGAGCGATCTTTTGTGTGCGATGTGTGTCAAAAAGCATTTTTGGATCGAAATCATCTTAAGAGACATCTCATTATCCATACAAAAAAGAAACCTTTTGGATGTGACCTATGTCAAAAAGCATTTCCCGATCAAAGTTCTTTAAAAAAACATGTTCGTTACATTCATACAGGCGAGAGACCTTTTGCGTGTCCTGTGTGTCAAGCGACATTTGCCTGTCAAAGTCATCGAAAGAGACATCTTCTTACGCATTCAAAAGAAAAAGCTAAGAATGTTAAACATCGAAAGAGCTGTCTTCTTATCCATGCAAAAAAGTGATGTGTGTCTAAACTTCTCATTTTGAAAAACATCTATATATTTATAAACCGGAAAGATCCTTCATGGGTGATGTTTTTGAAAAATGTTACACTCCCAAAAGAAACTTGGAAAGACATCTTTATATCTGTAGTATTGAAAGACTTGTACCTACGAGTTGCATAAATAAGCTTTCTGTAAAAAGAAAAAACTTGAAACTGCTCATTTATACTCGTATAGAGGAGAAATGATACATGTGTGATATATGAGAGAAAATATCTTGTAGAGAAAACCTTAGATTGTTAATAGGTGCAGTTATATAAAGAAGAATGTCTACTTGCTCTTTATTTTGCTGTAGTTGGTTATACAGCAAAGCTATACTAATAGTATATACAAAGTTATACTATTCATTTACAAATAGCGTATACTTTAATCTAATATTCTTAAAATTTGCAGAAGGAGCTGTCTTCATATTTAATTCTGTGCCAACTTCTTTTTTTAAATAACAACACGCTATTTTGACTTTATCAACTAAAGTAAACCTTCGCATTACCTTAAATCTAAATTTTCTCTGAAAATTCCTGGAGATATAAATTTTTTATTGTCCAATTTTATCTCCATAGTAAGAGCAGTATATGAAAATTTATGATTTTTTCACCCATTAACAAGTTTGTTCTTAATAAAAATACATATTTACAAGGAAAATAATTTCTCTAGTCTTCAGTTTTAGTATTGAGTATCTCTCAAATTATCTTTCCATCTGATTTCAAATGGAAATTTTAAAATTAAAATTTTCAAAATGATTAAGACAATGCATTATAGAGTATTGTATAATAAACAACCTTCCTTCTACTGACAACTTGAGATTTTTTTTTTTTTTTTTTTTTTTTTGAGAAGTTAAATGTTTAAAGTAACCATCAGATATTTTTAATGCCTCTACAAGCCAGGGTTGTTATGATTTTGCCCACCCCTAAAAAACCCAACTGGGTTTTTTCAAAATTTCAACTTTAATTACGTAGATTATTCATCGCTCACCATCAGTACACCACTTGTAAAGTCTACGATGTGTTACTTGATTGTTTTCTTTTTTTTTTTTTTTTTTTTTTTTTTCTAGCAAAGGTGATATATCTGTGAAACAAAATAGCACATGATTAAAGTATTACCAAACTGTACACATCTGTACCTTACTTGCTTCAAAGTTTGCTATTTTTAATACCTTGAACACGTAACTAATTTTGTGCAAAATAAATCTAATTTATATTATGTACATAAAAATGTGTATTTTAAAGGTAACTTTAAAAAAAATTATTATTATATTAATTGATATATGACCCCTCAAAATAGGACATTTTAATGGATATAAAATCAACTACTGAACTCAAACATTTGAAATTTTGCACAGTTTTGGAAAATTATTTTCTGCATCCATTTTTGCCGAAATTTGGCTAGGTTGCTATGCAACTTTTTTCCGGAAATTAATTTAATAATTCATATTAATATTCTATTAAAGAATTGTAGTAGTTAATTATGTTTGGGCTGTTTAGATCTAATAGTACAAATAAAAATCAGCTTCTTAATATGAATATTAAATGATATATTAATTAATGTATGAAAAAGTATTTTAACATAGAGAAATTTTGGAAGCTCATACATTTTTGGTTCAAATGTTACTGAAGATTTGTTACAGGGTTAAAATGAATTAAATTTTTGAGGTATGAAGTGAAATCTAGGTATTACCATTGGACGAGATAAAGTTGGTATGTATAGTTGAGGGCCTAAAATCCGCAAACGTCCGAAATCCACACAACTTCTCTGATGTAAATAATGAAATTCCCAGTTATCCACCAGTGATGAAATTGTTCAAAAGTGTCTTGAATCCACATAAATAGGATTCTGATGATGATAAAAACTTGGGTAATAATAATAATAATAATAATAAAATCCATTTGATAAAAGTTTGAAGTTTGCATAAGAATACCTTAAATTTTTAGTACAGCAAATTTCTTTAACAAAACAATATTTTATTGATAATATGCACAATTTGCAAAAATATATAAAGAAAAGAATGAAAATAGAAAAATAAAATAATATTTAAAACAAATAAGCATAGAACATGTTTCTAAAATTAGAAAAGGAAATTTTGAAACAATTTACTTTTCTAATCTTCATGCATGTTTTTTTTTTCTCCTGTGCTTTTTATGTAATTTGAAAATATAAGAGAAATACTTTTGACAGTGTTTTTATTTCATTGTAATTGTGTTCTACATTTTTAAAATCAGAAATGTGATTATTTATCTTTTATGGCCCGAAATCCACACAAGCCCTGGTCCCAAGCTGTGCAGATTTCTGGCTCTCTACTGTATTTAAATATGAAGATGTCCCCTTATGCAAATCTGATGTGTAGCAAATTTAAGTGTACTTTATTTATGAATAATTGGTGTATGTAATTTTGCTGTGTGAAGAGCGGCAGCTGAATATAGGCTAAATGGACCCTTTTTTTTTTCGGCAGCTGTACCTTGTCTAAGAAAGACTTTTGTCATAGCATTCTTGTTGTGTGTGTGTGAACTCTTCTATTTCAACAATAATGAACAAGTGCCTATGCAATATGTTATAAAATTTTTAATAATGAATAATTTTCTATCATTTGTGTACTGATTAAAATAATAATAATATGCTTGTTGAATTGGAATTAAATTTTCAATTAGAATAACCAGTAAACTGACTGTGTGATATTATGATTCATGTGGGAAAAAAAAGTTAATTAAAATATTTTATAGAAAAATGCTTGCACTGTTTGCATTCTTTTAGAAAGAATATATTTATATACAGGGTCGGCTCTAGATGTTCCGTTTCCTATGTGCAGCTATTATTTGGCCACTTGTGTGCATTTATTGTTTGGCTGCTTATGTGCATTTACTATTGGGCCAACATTCCAATAAATAACAGCAAAATATATATATATATATCTGTAGTATGAAAATTTTTTCTTATGGAACAACAAAAGAAAAAGAGATGACAGAGAAAATTTGCTACATTACAGAAGTGTTTTTGGCAAGCTTTATTGTGCACATATTCAGCTATCAGATCATGCATGTCAATATGTAGGGAAATACAATAATGCATTAAAATAAAAAATAACTGTTTTAGTAATGCAATACAAAGCATTACATAGTCGAAGGAATAAACACAGCAAATATAGATTTTAACTGCCGCCTTTTTCCGGCTGCCTGTTTTGCTATGCACACTGGCCCTTTTTCAATTCCTACTATTAGTTCACACTCTCCCTATATATTTTTATATATCTTGTACAAATTTTCAATCGTTAATAAAATACTTTTTATTCATCCACTCAAGTTCAAATACATTTTTTTAAACTTGTAGTGGATGACACTTGTTGTTAATACAGTTTTTTCAAATATTAATTCATTAATTAAATTTAATTAATTGATTTAATAAAAAATAACTAAACTAAAAATTTTCTTTGTTTGTCAATTTAAGTAGGAATTGACTTAATTATATATATATATATATATATATATATTACTTGATAATATATGTATTGAAAAAAAGAAGAGTAATTGATTGCAAAAATGAAATTTCATTGCTTTTTGTGTGTGTGTGTGTGTGAAATATTGAAATATTACAGCACATTAATATGCAAAAAAATTTTTACAACTAACTTAAAACCTTACAGTATTTAGTGTTTGACATCTGACTGTGCTTAAAATTTGTGGTCTGCAATGATGTAATTAGAAACGGTCAAAGAGTAATTGATAATCATGCTTTAAAAATCATCTTATTTATTCTTAATTTTTGCTCCAATACATAAAATTTCACACTGTAACCAAAAATTATACACCCCCCCCCAACCCAAAAAAAAAAAAAAAAAGAAAAAAAGAAAGAGTGCAATCAATCCTGTCAGGAACGAAGTTCCTCATGAATGTTCTTCAATTCCGGATGTAATTTTATATGGATATTTTGATTATTGATATTTAAATTTACGCTTTTTATGTTATGCAAATGATAAAAAAAAAGAATTCAATTTTATTTTCTTTTTTACTGTCATTATTTATTTTTCAGATTTCAGAAATTTCCTGTTCTTAGACAAGCTCTTCATGTGTGCAAGTTCATTCTTCACAGATCATTGATTGGTTTAAAATGTTTTATTAATATTTACATTTTATAAATACTTGGCTTTCTTAAATATGAAAGATCAAACATACAGAGTCTTGTGAATCTGCATAGTTTGATTTTCAAACAATCAATTTCTTTGTGTTTGAATTTGTTTCATATTACTTTCTGCAAATAAACTTGTATCATTGATATTGAATGCCATATTACCCAGCAAAAAAAAAAAAATAATAATAATAATCATTCAAATAAAAATACATTAAAGCACCGTAATTATTGCTTTGGACTCATGGATTGGGAAGCTTGCATGGAGGACACTTCCGAAAGGACAGGGTCTGAGCATTCCAATTCTGAAGGGGATTCCTGTGCTCATGATGTTGAGACAAATTTTGAGTGCAGTTTGTGTGCGAAAGCATATTCCATGAAACCGCCCATCACGTTCCTTCATATTCACCCTGAGAATAACCCTTTCTTCTGCAGTATCTGTCAGGAGTCATTTTCTGAGGAGGGACTGTTGATAACCCACGTCCGTAGTCACGCGGAAGAGGAATTTTACTTGTGTGACATATGTCAGAAAACATTCACCAGCAAAACTGAATTGAAAGAACATTTTCGTACGCATGTAGAGGGCGAACATATGTGTGATATTTGTCAAAAAACATTTTCTGAGGAGGGACTGCTGATAACCCATGTCCGCAGTCACATGGCAGAGGAATTTTACTTATGTGACATATGTCAGAAAACATTTACTAGCAAAACTGAATTGAAAGAACATTTTCGCATGCATATAGAGGACGAACATAGGTGTGATATTTGTCAAAAAACATTCTCTAACAGATCTAACCTGCGTAAGCACCTTGAAACACATTCAGGGATAAAACCTCACGTTTGTGTTGTGTGCGAGAAAGCATTCCCTACCAAAGGAAACTTGGACAGACATCTTTTAACTCATTCGGGAGAGAAACCTTATGTGTGCGATATTTGTCAGAAAGCGTTTTCCGATCAAGGTAATTTAAGAAAACATCATCGTATCCATACCGAAAGCAAATCGTTTGTGTGTGACGTATGTGAGAAAGAATTCACTAGTGAAATTAAATTTGAGAAACATCTTCTTATCCACGCAGAGGAGAAACCTCACATATGTGATATTTGTCAAAAATCGTTTTCAAAGAAAAGGTACTTAACTAAGCACCTTCGAACTCATTCAGAGGGTAAGGAAGCTGTCCCTTCGAAAAGAAACTCGAATTTACATCTTCCCAAACATACAAGAGGGAAACCTTACTTTTGCGATGTGTGTCAAAAAGCATTTTCTCTTCTGAGTAGTTTTGAAGAGCATACTCATACAGGAGAGAGGCAGTATGTGTGTAATGTGTGTCGAAAAGCTTTCGCTCAGGAAGTGTTCTTGAAGAAACATCTTCGCACCCATACTAGGAAGAAATCTTTCGTGTGTACTGTATGTGAGAAAGCATTTTCGGATAACTATCATCTGCAAAGTCATATCCGTACCCATACAGGGGAAAAACCGTATGTATGCGATGTGTGTAATAAAGCATTCACTCAGGAATATCACATGGACACGCATCGTCGTACCCACACAGGCGAGAAGCCTTACGTATGTGATGTGTGTAATAAAACATTCTCGGACAAGGCACACATGACTAGACATATGCGAGTCCACACGGGGGAGAGACCTTATAAGTGCAATGTGTGTGAAAAAGCATTCGCCTATAGTTCTCATTTGAAAGAGCATCTCAATACCCATACAAATGAGAGGCCTTACGTGTGCGATGTGTGTCAAAAAGGATTTTCTCATCAGAGTACTTTAAACAAACATTTTTCCATTCATACAGGAGAGAGACCTTTTGTTTGTGATGTGTGTCAAAAAGCTTTCTCTCGAAAAGGGCATTTAAAAAAGCATCTTCGTGTCCATTTGAAAGGCTTGTAGAGATTAAGAGTTGTATGAAGAAGTTTCCTTCTTTTTAAAAAAAAAAAAAAACTTGAAAGCATACTTTTGTACCCACACAGAAGAGAAACTGTACATGTGTGATGTAATCGGGAAAACATCTCATGGAGGAAATCTTATGTTGCTAATCTTGGCTAAGGAAGATTGGTGTTGTAAACCAGAGCTCATTCTAGATGAGAAAAAGGGCAGGGCGCAAAGGTTTAATAAAAGTCGTCATTAACAAAAACTCAAAAAACTGGTGTTAAAAGATGATATAAATAAAACCTTTAAATTAACATCCATAAGGGCATTGATTAAGTACAGTACCTTATTACATGTGTTAATTTACAAAGCTTTATATATATATCAAAGGGCATCATTATTTTAAAAAGGCATTGTATATGTGAAAAAGGGCACTAAACATCCTGATTAGTGCACTTCTAACTTGGAAAAGATTAATGTTTTTTTACTTTGAAACAATTAATGAATTCACTACCAATCTTAATTAATATATTAATTAACATACTGTATTACTCTCGCCAGTGTTATAATCTGCATGCATGTTTTAAAGTGAAGAAAAAAAAATCAGGTAGACATTAGATATATTTACAGAACAATCATTTACATATAATTCACAGTCAAAACTGGAACATCTGATATTGTTTCACTTAGTACTCATCCAAATAAATGTACAGTGTCAGTGCTAGGTTCTGTGCAGCCATTGGTGCATACACATTAAGTATTTCACGAAATAACTAATTAATTATTTCTACCCATATTTTTCAAAAACATTTATTTTTTAGTTACATTTTCACATACACTAAACAGCGAAAGAGGAGACTGCTGAACTGTCCCTTTATCTGGTACAGGATGTCCACCGGTGACTTTTGCTACTAATTTAAAGATTAGGCGACTTTTCTAATCAAAAAATGTCATTTTAATACTATTTTCAAGTTTTGGGCTACTTGTACCTTACTCCAGACGACTCATTTGAAAATCAGATTAAGATTTTTGTCAGGTCCTTTTTCTTTTCAAAGTTGCACAATTAGTCGTTCATCAAACATTCTAATCTATTTTTTTAAATGTACTGTAAAAATGAATGTATTATATGCTCTGTTATACAAAGCATGAAGTTCTCTAATTTATCATTTTTTTCATTCCTTCTTAAATGAAGCTAAATGATGTATGCTTATTTCTTAACTACAAAATCATGCAAACATACTACTACTTTGGCAACTAAAATTAAGAAAATGGCTACTGAGCTGGCAACTTTTTTAGGTCACTGAGAATACTAATGATACTATTTTCGCCTACTGACATTGGTGGACACCCTGTGGTAGGAGTAAAAATATTAATTTTACTTTTACTTTGAATAGCTTAAACCTCAACACCCCCCCCCCCAAAAAAAAAAGGTGAAGCGGGGTAGCAATGGCAGAAAGTTTCAATTTTTTTTTCTTTTTCCATGTAAACGAGGCCATTGTGAAGTTGGTAAATTTTTAACACCCAGCTCATAATAGTTCCATTGGTTGAAATGTGAAAGTAGATGCCAACAATAGCCAGTTTTTTTTTTTTTTTCCCTAGATTATCATACAGCTATCTAAGTATTCTTTGGTTGATTTAGTAATTAGCTGCTCACCTAGACTGGCAATATTGAAATAGTGGGGAAAAAAGATTACAATAAAAACTAGCCCCAACTGAACAGATAAAAGAAAATTTTTAGAGATTAAAAAAGAAAAGAGGGGAAAAAACTTCAGGGTAAAGGAAGTAATGTTTTGTTTGAAGTTTAAGAGTAATGTGTTCTTTTAAAATTATGTAGATGAGTTAGACATAAAGTGAATGAATGTTTATTTTAAAGAATGTTGCATTTTAATTAGTTTTTTTTTTCACCACTCTATTCATAAATGCAATTAAGAATTGTGAGAAATTTATATTCATTATGATACATGAAATCCAAAAGATTGGAATCAGTGTGCTGTCATGCTGTTCCCCTGTGCTTTTTGTTAGCCATTTTGCTAGTCCCTATAGATGTTCTATGTCTTGTGTGTGCATGCCAATAGTATGATCAACAAAATTATATCTATGATTAACTTTAAAAATCATATCAAATTTTATATAGATGATTTATAGAATAGGTTAAAATTAGCAGCTTTTATTTCTGTTTGGTATTCTTTCCAAGTGTTGGAATATATGGTTGAGCCTTCATGTTGTTTTATATTCCTTCTAAGAGAGTTGCAGTTTTTCTATCTGGAATGAACTTGAATCATGAAGCATTCATTTATATATATGTTTTTTCCTTGCCAGAAAATGCTGGGTACAGACTTGTTGCAATTAATTATTCCAGTTGATGACATTTTTGTTGTAGATATCTCGTTGATTTTTATCTCAGTTGATTGATGAAACAGGGTTGCCACTGGTCAGGGGAAACCTTGAAAAGTCAGGGAATTTCATTTTGGTCAAAAAAAAATGTCAGGGAAAATTGCAAATTTTGGCCCAAAGCATCGAAAATCATATAATTTGGACAGGAAAATCAGTGTTTGTAAACAAACAATGTTTAACCTTACTTTGAGAAACTAAAAATATTAAAGAACATATGAAAAGTTGATGTCATAAACATAAAAAATAGTCTGGATTTTTATCACATGATGGTCTGGAAAACTTGGAAAAGTCAGGGAATTTTTCTTCAGAAATTGAGTGGCAACCCTGTGAAAGTTCTTGAGCCCATCAATAAATGAACAGCAAGGCTATCAAAATAGGAACTTTGCTTCCTTCTGGCCTCATATCCTTTTAGATCAAGGCTGTATCCAGGCCGATGGTCCAGGGTGTCCAGCTCCCCCACCCCCCTCTTTTTTTAAAAAAAAAATTACAATTTTGGTTAACAAGAAGATAATGATTGTCTTTTTGCCTTTTCCACCGTTTGGACCCTCCCCAAAAGTTTTTTCTGTATACGGCTCTGTTTTTAATGGAGATTTTTTTTTTTGTCACATCCCTTCACATTACAGTTCCTTTGCTAATCCTTGTTAGGATATAAATTCATATGATGGTTATTAGGGCAATCCTTTTTGGAGGGAATTATACCACACTGTTGAAAATACCTGACCGCATCCTTCTCACTTAAAGGTTAATCCCAAACTTGTATCATAATAATAGCAAAACAAATACTGAAAAAAATTTTTCTCATAGTTAAGAGCAAATCAAATACTAAAAAGAACAAAAATGTAAAGAATATGCTGTCACATATAATAGGATGAGTAGTATGCAAAGGAACTAGCTCATTTGAAATATTCATTGAAAGTGATTAAATGAACTGGTTCCGAATATGATTAGTAACAATTTACCAGCATATTTGCAAAGAAAAAAAAAGAGAGACTGACGGGATAATACATAAGTACTGCATTCTTTTTCTATGTAAATTTTTCTGTTTCAAAAATAATGAGCAAGTGTCTGCTTAAGATATCATAAATTTTTAACAGTGAATATTTTTCTGTAATTCATGCACTGATTTTTGTTATACATGGGTCATTCCACGTCAGATCAAACACTGTAGTTCACCACACCATTTCAAATTTTATATAGATGATTTATAGAATAGGATAACTCCAAATCTCAATTTTGAAGGTTCTACAATAATTAATTACTGAGGAATTAATTATGCAAATTTTTCAGTTTTCTCCAAGATACACCTTTTTCCTCTGAATTTCTTGAATAACTTCTTACCTGTATAGGTTACTGAAGTGAAAATTTGTTTCAAAGAGTAACTTTTTAAGCTAATTCCAAAATTTGCATATCTTCTATAGTTTATGCATGAGCATTGTATTTGTTAAAAACAGCATGAATTTTTTACGCCATGTTTGATCAGAAGCACATGTTTTAAAGTTTTATATGTTGTTAAGATAGTATGCCACTACATCTCGAAAAAAAATTCATCTTGACTTTCTGCTCAGAAGCTGAGCAAGAAAATTATATTTTCACGTGACTTTTCGTAAATTGTGTCGAGTAATAAGTTTTAAAGAGCATGTCAAAGAAATGAATATGCGATAATACCTTTATTCGTCAAAGTAATTTCTGTTATTTTCCAGCAGCCACCATCAATGGTCAAGTAGTGCATGGATGCCAGCAAACAAATTTTCACTTCAGTAACCTGTACAGGTAAGGAGTTATTCAAGAAATTCAGAGGGGAAATGCCATATCTTGCAGAAAACTGAAAAATTTGTATAATTAATTTCTCAGTTATTAAATATCGTAGAACCTTCAAAATTGAGATTTGAAGTTATCCTATTCTGTATATCATTGACACCAAAATTGAGGAAAATCTGAAATGGTGTGGTGAACTTTTTCCAATTTTGTGTTTGATTTGATGTGGAATGACCCATATAAGAAATGCTTGTTAGATTTTAATTATATTTTCAATTAGAATAACCCAGACTAAAATTTAAGTGAATTATTTTTTTAAATAAAATGCTTGTTTGTACATTCTTTTAAGAAGATTTCTATGTATTTGAAAACAATAAAGTTATTGATTTTCAAAAATGATATTTCATTGATATTGTTGTGTGTGTATGAAATATTTCAGCACATTATGATATGGAATTTTTTATAACTAACTTTGAAACTTCCAATGATGCTTAAAGGAACTTTTTTTTTTAAGATTTAATAAAAAGATTCTTAGGTAATTATATTTTTTACTTTATTAACTAACTTTTTAAGTGTGTAAAAAATTTATTTTTTGAAGTAAATCTAAGATTGATGTTATTTATATAATATTTTAATAATGTCAAAAAATCTTTCTTGAACATTTATACTGAAATTCCTGTATTTGTGTTTCAAAAAATTAGTCTCCCCAATTAAAAAACTTTCCTGCCTAAGAAGTTTTTGCCTTTTATTCCCTTGGAAAGGTTTGAAGCAGGTTTTACTATATCTATAAACATTTTCAGACCGCTGCTAGAAGATTTATATCACTCTAAAAGAAATCTTTTTGTAACACAATCCAAGGGAAAAACTTGCTTTTCACATATGGGATCTTTTATCATTTTCTCACTCTACTTACATTTATGAAAACATTTTATTACAATGACTGTAATTAATAAAGAACAAAAAACAACTGTTACATGCATTGTTAAACGTGGAATGAAGACAATAAACAATCCAGGAAAGAATATATTCAATCAAAATTCAAAATATATTCTTTACAAAACTAGTTACTAAATAATGTATGAAACTATATTAATTGCTCTTCAGTAGTATGTTTCTTTTTGTTTTCAGCAATTGTTATCTTTAATACTTTTCAACATGAATCATCATTTTTTTGAGTCATAAAATAATTTTTTTTAAATAATTTTTCATTTTACTTAAAATTTAATTACAGGGGAAAAAATTTAACACAAAACTGAGGAGACCAAAATATTTTTTCATGTTAAAAGAATTTCGTGTTAATTGATTTTTTTTATAATAAGCATTTTCTTGTTAAAAGTATTTTACTGCATATAGAAAATCAATTTTGTTGGATTTATTAATCAATTAGTAATTCCTTAACATTCAATCAAATTTCAGCTCTTTAGGTCCCAATTCATCTGTAAATTAATTGCTTAGGCATGAAATAAAAGTAAAATTATTTAATTTTTTTTTATACTGCCTTACATAAATTATGCTTCTCTGCAATATTATCATTTCAGTTGGTACATACGATATGCACTTCCTCAGTTACAAAAAGTTCAATTATCCACAAATGTAGAACTACGCTTGTGGAGGCTCCTTTGCAATAGGGAATTGCGGAGGGTGTAATAATTTGTTTTCTTTTTGTGTGCCTGGATTCTATTTTCTCTAATGTTTTAAGTGTATTTTCATAAAATTTATTGATTAGTTTTGGAATAATTGGGGACATTCCATAGTTAGGATCCAAATCTAAAGCTTCATTTAAAATTTGCAATATAGGCCTAATCTAATAGTAGTAAGCATAAATACATTCGTCATAGTCACACTTGTCCAGTTGATTAAATTAAATCGCAGCAATCATTTAATTTTATCATAATTGGCTCTATTGAATGTAAGGCCGATTCCAGTTTTAAATGTGTGTTTGTTTCCATTTTACTATCATTACTTATTTATTTTTCAGATTTCAAAAATTTCCTGCACTTTGCAAGTTCTTCATGTATGCAGATTCATTCTTCACAGTTCGTTAATTGGTTTAAAATATTTCATTTATGAAATTACTTGGCTTTTTGAAGCATGACAGATTAAACATAAGAAGGCTTATGAACCTGCATAATTTGATATTCAAACTCATTTATTTAGTTCTCTGTGATCGAACTTGTTTCATGTAACTTTTTACAAAGAAAGTTGCGTAATTGATGTTGAATGCCATATTACTCAGCAAAAAGAAAAGAAAAATCATCCTTATAAAAATACACTAAAGCACAATATTTCTATAATTATTCCTGAACTCATGGATGCAGAAGCTTGCACGGGGGACACTTGCCAAAAGAGAGGGTATGAGCATCCTAATTCCGAAGATGGTACTTGCCCTCATGGTGTTGAGACAAATTTTGAGTGCAGTTTGTGTGAGAAAGCAAACTCTGTGAAACCACCTGTTACATTCCTTCATGTTCACCCCGAGAATAATCCTTTCTTCTGCAGTGTCTGCCAGGAAGCATTTTCCGAGGAAGGACTGCTGATATCCCACGTCCGCAGCCACACCGCAGAGAAATTTTACTTATGTGACGTATGTCAGGAAACATTTACTGATGAAAGTGAATTGAAAGAACATCTTCGAACGCATACAAGAGACAAACCTCATGCATGTGATGTTTGCCAAAAAACATTTACTGATGAAAGTGAATTGAAAGAACATCTTCAAACGCATACAAGGGACAAACCTCATGCATGCGATGTTTGCCAAAAAACATTTACTGATGAAAGTGAATTGAAAGAACATCTTCAAACGCATACAAGGGACAAACCTCATGCATGTGATGTTTGCCAAAAAACATTTACTGATGAAAGTGAATTGAAAGAACATCTTCAAACGCATACAAGGGACAAACCTCATGCATGTGATGTTTGCCAAAAAACATTTACTGATGAAAGTGAATGGAAAGAACATCTTCAAACGCATACAAGGGACAAACCTCATGCATGTGATGTTTGCCAAAAAACATTTACTGATGAAAGTGAATTGAAAGAACATCTTCAAACGCATACAAGGGACAAACCTCATGCATGCGATGTTTGCCAAAAAACATTCTCTAACAGAACTTACTTGCATAAACACCTCCAAACGCATTCCGGAGTGAAACCTCACGTGTGTGAAGTGTGTGGTAAAGCATTCCCTTCGAAAAGAAACTTGAAGAGGCATCTTCTTGTCCATTCGGGGGAGAAACCTCATGTCTGCGATGTTTGTCAGAAAGCATTTTCTGATGGAGGTCATTTAAAAAGACATCATGATCGTATCCACTCAAAAAGCAGGTCCTTTTTGTGCGATGTGTGTAAGAAAGAATTTGCTGATGGAAATGAATTAGAAAAACATCTTCCTATTCATGCAGGGGATAGACCTCACGTATGCGATGTTTGTGGCAAGGCATTCTCAAAGAGAAAGTACTTGGTTAGGCACCTCCGTACTCATTCAGGGGTGAAACCCCATGCGTGTGATGTGTGTGAGAAAGCATTCCCTTCAAAATGGAACTTGGAGTTGCATGTTCTCACCCATACAAATACGGGAGAGGGACCCCATGTGTGTGACGTGTGTCAAAAATCGTTTCCTCAGGAAGTGCACTTGAAGAAGCATCTTCGCACCCATACAAGGAAGAAATCTCACGTGTGTAATGTGTGTAAAAAAGCATTTACAGATGTCCATCATCTTCAAAGGCATGTCCGTATCCACACGGGAGAAAAACCGTATGTATGCGACGTGTGTAATAAAGCATTCTCTCAAGAATATCACATGGATACGCATCGTCGTACCCACACAGGCGAGAAACCTTACGCATGCGATGTGTGTTATAAAACATTCTCCGACAAATCACACTTGACTAGACATGTTCGTGTCCACACAGGGGAGAAACCTTTTGTGTGCAAAATGTGTCAAAAAGCATTCGCCTACAGTTCTCATCTGAAAGATCATCTCAATACCCATACAAACGAGAGACCCTATGTGTGTGATGTGTGTCAGAAAGGATTTTCTAACAGAAGTACTTTAAACAAACATTTTTATGTTCATACAGGAGAGAGGCCTTTCGTTTGTGGTGTGTGCCAGAAAGGATTTTCTCACCCGAGTACTTTAAGAAGTCATCTTTCCATTCATACAGGGGAGAGGCCTTTCGTCTGTGATGTGTGCCAGAAAGCTTTTAGTCGCGAAAGAAATTTGAAGAAGCATCTTCGTGTCCATATGAAAGACTTGCACGTAAATGAGGTGCTTGCGTACCTTGATGTACCTGAAGGTACGGAAGATACTGAAGTACCTCGAGATACTTTTGCGAAGGAAGACGTGTTGTAAACATTCTTGTTCTGTGTGTGAACTCTTCCATCTCAAAATAATGAGCAAGTGCCTGTACAAGATGGTATAAAATTTTAATAATTATTTTTTTTACATTAATCCACTGTTTTGTTAATTTATGGACTGAAATTGAATTTTCAGTTAAAATAACCGGTAAACAGATTGCAGTATTGTTATTCATCTTTAAAATATGAAGTGAATTAGTAATTTTTTAGGAAAATGTTTACTATTTACACATTTTTTTGGAAAACTTTATATGTATTGGAAAAAAGATTGATTGGATAAAATGTTTAATTTCTTTTGTTATTATTGTATGTGTCAAATATTTTAGCACATTATGATGCAGATTTTTTATAAATTACTTTAAACTGTACAGTATTCAGTGTTGTATCATTTGACAGTGCCTGAAATGTTAGTATTAGGTTAATTTAATGTATATTATCTGTTAAAATAAAATTAGGCTTTTGTCTGTATATTACTTGGAAATAAAAAAATTTGCATTTGCTCGCCATTTCAAGCGACTAAGAACCAAGTAGGATCATCAGAAAAAAAGTACAGTGAAACCTCTGAATAACAGTCACAAGTCAAAATAAGCAAAGTTAACCATAGGGACAAAAATACTTTATTTTAGCTTCACTTTACATTAAAAACAATATACATTAAAAATGATTGTTCGCATTAAGGCAAATATCTTTTTTCAAAATAAATAATCATGTTTGTTGCATCTCCATATAAATCATTATCATTTTTCATTAAAGCAAAATTTTGTCAGAACCTTGAACATTGGAATATGTTTCAATATTAGTAGCACGTGCATCTTGTAGCTGTTTTATGCTGTTGTCTATTTCTCAGGCATGAAAGAGTTCCGCTTTTAAGCAGAAATCCGCTTTTTTCAATGTCTTTGAGGCTGTTTCTGAGATCGATGCAAAACCATCGAGAAATCGCGACCGAAAAATGTGGGGGGGGAGCGGAGCGAACGAACGCCATTTTTCTCCTTCACAGTAAACCATTCTGTAAACAGAGATGCGTTCCTAAGCCTACACATCGTATCTATCACCCTAAATTATTGGTGCAGCGGAATGGAGAAAGGCATAACTTGTGCCAATCGGCCGAATGACGATCGCGCAGGTTGAAAGTAGGTCACGCCTTACTGTTGAAATCGCACCGGGGAAATTGCCGAAGTTGAATTACGGGATGACTGATAACGGCTGTTATGTGAACCAGGCGCGTAGCCAGGAAAATTTTCCGGGGGGGGATATGCGCCTGGAAAAATTTTCGGGGGGGGGGGGATATGAACTTATATGTGTATAAATAGATAAAGTTTCATCACTAATCCAAACATTTCGGGGGAGGGATATATCCCGATATCCCCCCCCCCCCTGGCTACGCCCCTGATGTGAACAACTTCTACTGCTACTTTTATTTGTCGTGTGTTTGGAATTGTACCACACACGCTCTGAAACGCATGTGGGAAATTGCGTCATCAGTTTGTGAAGATGATCTTTTGTTAGTTAACCAAGATAACATTATAAATATGGATATTAATTTAAACAATGAGCATAAAGCTTGCTCAGTAGATGCGAGCGAAAAAAATAAATTTAAATTCGAGTGGTTGAATAAATCTATTAAAGTCAAACTACCGGCAAAAGTTATGGATCATGAAGAAGAAATAGAAATAAAAGTAGGGGATATATATATGCGATATAGATTTAGTAATAATTGGAGGTTATTTTATGAGAATTTAATGACATTACGTTTTACGACTCAACGTAAAAGTGTAGCAGTTAATGTTTCGTAGATGTATTAAATTAGTAACGTGTCTTCTGACCTTAAATTACAAGCCAAGAGCAAGCTGCGTTTAGTTTATTATTTTGCATTAAAATTTAAGTATAATTAGTACAGTAGGGAACCCGAAATCCGGAATGCTCGGGACCAGACCCATTCCGGATTTTGGGATACCGGCTGCGAACTTTACCGATTTCTGGATGTCTTCCGAGGTAAGCTGTAGCATAGGCCCTTCTGCGTTTTAGCGTCTATTATGACATTAATTAATATTAACTGAAACTCTATTAAATAAAAACTTTAAAAATATGCACACGATTATATATCTCTGATTAAAAAAAAAAAGAATGAATGAATAATACAGTATGTTAAAGATGAAGTAATCCATTAAAAAATTCGAAAGCTATGTTATCGAGCCGAGCAACGATTATTTCAGACGGATGACGATTGCTGCAACTAAATTGGCTGAAAATATGCAACTTATATAATCTTAAAATTTTACTTAACGTTTTTTCATACATAGTTTCCGATTGAAATAACTCATCCTACACCGCAATTCAGCGCTCTACGGAAGGACGGATGGAGCAGTTGCGCAATTTTTGGATCAACTGCCGCCTTTCCTCGGCCCGTTGATTTGCCTAGCAATTTATTACGCAACCCAACATTTCTTCACACATCTGCAGTTCTTTGAGAAGGAGGGGAGGGAAACAGTCATTAAGCAGACCAAATCCCGTTCATCTTTGTTTACATTTAACAGACTAGATGAATCATCAGCACTTGAAGCTCTGCGCCTGTGTGTGCGTGCGTAAAGGACACATATTTTTCTCCCCATTAAAGCAAGTCATTCTGTAATAGCATAGAATCTATTTACGTTACGAGAAATCGAAAATTACCGCACAAGATCTAACAGCAACTCGCCGATCGCAAAGCGAAGAAAGGCGCGAGTAGACAGGATCGATCATTCTCCTGGTACGCGCCTTTCCCTGCGCTTCGCCGCGATTGACGAAATTCTTTCCAATTTAACAGGTTTCCTTATTTTTACGTATATTCAATTGAAAACGGTCTTTCAAAGAAGTAAATGAGGAATAAAAAGGAAAATAATATCCATTTTTATATGCTTATAGGGAGGGAAAATTAAAAAAAAACGCAAAGGGGGGGGGAAAATGCAGAAAAAAAAAAGTTCCGGATTTCGGGTCCCCTACTGTATTAGGTAATTAAAGTGTGCTTGGAGTTTAGCAAGAATATAATCTTGCATAATTATTATTGGGGATATCACATAAGATTACATGTAATCACATAAGATTACATAATTATTATTGGGGGGGGGGGGTCAGGATTGATTTTTATCCCTCTCGACACTGGTTTAGGAATGTCCTGATTTTAGGTTCAGAAAAAATGGTCACTTTAATAATAATAAATAAATGAATATAATCAAAACTGCAATAATGGAAAAAAAAAAAAGAAAGTTTTTGAAAACATTTTGATTTCAACACTTTTTAATGTATTTTTATCATGTATAGAAAATGGGGGGAAAATTTTGTACTATCGTTTTTTAAGAATGGAGTGATATATTACTGGAAGAAATTACTGTACACAAACAGTTGTTTTTCAATCTGTAAAAATTTGGTTACCTTTTTTTCCACCATAAATTGACCCTTCTTATAAGAATATAGTGTACTGGCTGGTGAGAAAATGTATACATGCATATATATATCTTATAAATAAAAATGAAATTCTGTTTGTTTGTTTGTTTGTTTGTGGATTTGATTCGTATACAAATCCACAAAAATGGACCTATCGGCCTGAAATTTAGTACAGATATGTAAAATAATATAGAATAACTCATAGTCCACTTTAAAACTTTGAAAGTCCACCCGTTCCCGGAATTTAAGAGATTTTTTATGCTCTTCAC
This sequence comes from Cheiracanthium punctorium, assembly GCA_038373885.1. Taxonomy (NCBI): domain Eukaryota; kingdom Metazoa; phylum Arthropoda; class Arachnida; order Araneae; family Cheiracanthiidae; genus Cheiracanthium; species Cheiracanthium punctorium. Next base: position 49,979 of record JAWZYV010012913.1, read on the forward strand.
GCAAAAATCTTTCCGTAATTGTAACCCCTGTAGTGAAAAAAGTGTGAAATAAGGATCATGGTTGCCATGTGTGGCGATTTTGCCGAATAAAATGTCGTTCGTATACAAATCCACAAAAATGAACCTATCGGCCTGAAATTTAGCACAGATATGTAAAATAATATAGAATAAATCGTAGTCCACTTTAAAACTTTGAAAGTCCACCCGTTCCCGGAATTTAAGAGATTTTTTATGCTATTCACGCAAAAAGCTTTCCGTAATTGTAACCCCTGTAGTGAAAAAAGTGTGAAATAAGGATCGTGGTTGCCATGTGTGGCGATTTTGCCGAATAAAATGTTTTAAATTCTCAAAGTAAAAATAAAAGAATAATAATGATTTTTTTTTGTTAGTTTATATTCATAAGGTTATTTTTTTTTAATCATAATATCGTGTGCATGGGAAATCAGAGCAGGAATGTAATGCTTTACACGCAAAACTATAAGAATTGAAGATTTCCGAGGCTAATAGGTAAATTATTTTAGTTTGGCGAAAAAATAAAATGGCTCAAATGCCGATTTTGTGAAAGTGAGTTCTAGCGGTTTGCACAGATTTAAGCTTGGCGCAATTTATTGAGAGCTTAAGGAAATAGATTTTTGAAAACAAGTGCAAAGGTTTTATTAGAATACAGCGTTAAATTTTAATGATCCGTGAAGAAATAATGCAGTTATTAAGGGATTTCAATTGATCTATCTCCAGAATTCTCGCCAAATGAGTACATTGATTTAAGTTGGGGGAATTCCGCCAAATTTCAGAAAATTGAAATCTTCTCATTTAGTACATCGGAGTAATGATGAATAAAACGCGTTATAGTTGATAATTTTAAAAAATTCGGCTGTATTAAGGGATTCAACTTTTCAAATAAAGGCTTGCTTTACTTTTTTGCGGTCGAACCATTTCCCATATATTATTGCTGCTAAGTCAATGCTTCGAATGATTTCCTGAAAAAACGCTTGCAAAATGGCGTATGTTGGCACTTTGGCGAGGCTTAGATTTGAGACTGGGATATATAATGACACTGGTTATAGATAAAAATTAATGTTGGTATGAGTGTATGAGGTTGAAAAACTCCAGCACCGTTGAGCACCTTTGCACCATGAAATTTGGTTCACCTAAGTCTTTTATCATGGAGAAGCTTTTTATGCTATCCGTTTTCCTCTAACTTGCCACCAGGTGGTGCAGCAGAACGTCTAATTCTATTCCGTTTAGCCGTTTGCTATGCGAATATCGTCCAACCGATTTCGATGAAATTTGGTACACGCGAATATTAGAACACGGAGAATATTTTTCACTATCCATTTTGCTGTAACTTGCCGCTAAATGGCGCTGAAAAGCATCAACTTCTATACCGTTCGACCGAGCGGCATAAAAATTTTTATACTTACACATTTGAGCACGAAGAATATATTCTAACTGCGTTCCTTTTGATGTTACTCACCACTAGATGACACTGCAATGCATTATTATTTTATCTCGCCACTAGATGACGCTGCAGCAGGCCAAATTCTTGAACATTCAAACGGTCGCTATGAAAATCAGTATACATAGCTATTTGAACAATGAGAATATTTTGGCGTTATCCATTTTGCTATAACTCGCCACTTGACGGCGCTGTAGAAAATCATTACTTTATTGAACCACTAGATGGCCCTGCAGTGTATCACTTCTTGACTGTGCAAATGATCGCTATGAAATTAGGTATACATAGATATTTGAACACGGGGAAGAGTTTGGCGCTTTCCATTTTCCTATAACTTGCCACTAGATGTCGCGTCAACACATGAATGACTGTTCAGCCGATAGTCATGAAAATTCGTATACATCGATATCTGAATGCGAAAAATATTTTCGCCGTATCCGTTTTGCTAAAACTTGCCACTAGATTGCGCTACGCCGCATGGCCTTCTGCACCGTACAAACGATTGCCTTGCAATTCGGTATGCATGATTATTGGACACAATTTAACGCGATATCCACTTTACTATATCTGTTTATTACAATGAATAGTAATCACCACAAATCGTAATATCATAAAGTCCATTCATTCCCGTGCGAAGAACGGGTACTTCAGCTAGTATATATATATATATAAAAAATAGCTTAACTTACGTAAAATGGATTCCCAAGTGAAATATTAATTGAAAGCACATTATAACAGATATAATACATAATCATGAAAATAAAAATGAAATCCAGAGGCTATAAATAAATTTGAAACAGGGCCATCAAAGCCAAAAATTGGGAAAAACATGCCATAAGCAATCACATGTGCTTAAATATATACATATATATACACATACGTATATATATATAAAAAAATTTTTTCACGTTAAATTTGTATTCGGGTAGAGTTCAGCTTTTTTGATCAGCTTGCACTTTCATGCCTGCTATTTCTTCATCACTTATTTCCTCTTCTGTCATATTTTCTATCAATCCGTGGATAATCTTAAATGTAGCAAAAACTGCCAAATCTCTGTCCAGGCTAATATACTCACTGGCTTTCACATTAGGCATTCCTGCTATTTGAAGAAAGTCATCCAAACCGAAGCAGGGATTAAGTTTTGCTCTCTTCCCCAAGAGTTTTCTTTATCCCTGCCTAACTGGTTCTTATAAGTGTAAATCCTTTGTGCCTCATTCCCAAGGTGATTACAACGATCTTTGCAATGCCTTCTTGCCCCAGCTTACCTTTCGTGGGTATCCTTTTGGCAAATAAACATTGTTCGCACTTTGGATTGAAATAAATAATAATAAAAACATATTTGGATGGTCATTAAGATATTGTTGCGGAATTACTCTGCTACTCCTGGGGTTCGTCGTTCTAAAGTCCAGTTGGTGTAAAAAGTCACTTGTCAGGATGGAACACAAACTTTATTTCTTCTAGAACTTCGTAGAACAATCAGCTGCACACAATTCACAAGCACAATCTAGCAGTAACGTGCTTTTAACAATCCGCTTTGATCAGAAGCTCTCACAAATGCTGTATTTCTCACACAAAATAAGTCACTTTTACAGGCAAAAATTCCGTGGAAATATTCAAGGGATATAGTACACTATCCCTTAAGACACAGCAATGAAGAATTTACACACAGCACTTTAAAAACAGCTTCACAAAGCAAGCTAAAACACAGCTTCTATAGCACTATAAGTTCACACAAAACAAGCGTACTCAGAGCTCTTCACACATTGAATGTTCAACTCGCAACTGACTCTTCAGGGCGATGCACGCTTCTATAAATAGCCGACGCAGGAGGTACAAGAGGTTTCCAGAAAAGTCAATTTCTCAAGGGTTCTACATAAAGCGTGAATTTTGATTACGTCATAGAAGAGAAATGTTAGGTTATTATGAGTTTTTAATGCAGGAAAAACAACTTCCAGGCCCCATTGGGAAAATCGCGCCAAATGACCAAAAAGTCGCCAAGCTTGGCGACTTTTGGCGAAATATCGCCAAAAATAAGTCCTCAAAAGTGAAGATATCTAAGCTCTAGGACTAATATTTCTCGAGTTTTCTAGAAATCCCATATATTTGAATGGGAAACCGAAACCTCCGTATCTCCGGTTCTAATTGGCCGATTTTGATGCAATAAAAAGCAAAATTTATCTATTTGAAGCTTAGAATACGAATTTTAAACCATTTTAAGCCCCAGAGCAGCGGGTTGCCCCGAAAATTCGTAACATTGCCCCCCTTCCCAAGGACTGCACGTCCCGGGCAGTACAATCCCTAGTTAGGAGGTCACATAAGTACCTACACTGTGTAACACTTAACAAGATCTTAACAACATAATTCAAGCAAGTAATCAATAGCACAATAAGCAGATACACATTAATAAATAAATAATTACACTGTAATAAATCATAAACATAATAAACAAATACGCATTAATGAAAACTAATATATTACAAATATGTACACTAAACATGGCGTAAGTAGTGAGTGAAAGAGAGTTGAGGAAAGAGGAAGAGAAGGGAAAGACAGGAAAGAAATGAGAGATTAAAGAAAAGAGGAATTACGCCATAGTGACCATGGTCTGAGCTAATTACAACCGCGGTAGATGGCTAGCCGATCGTAATGTACAACTCTTGGCTTCGAGTTTGGTGACTTACGAATCCGTACGATGACGTCATTCAGCCGGTTTAGGACTGTGTAAGGACCGTCCCACGGCGATTGCAGCTTGGGAGACAGGCCTTTCCGTCGAGTAGGATTCCATAGCCAAACTTTGTCACCTGCGTTGAACTCGTGTCCCGTAGCCTTCGTGTCGTAGCGAGTCTTCATCTTTTCCGTGTTCAGGTTGATCCTCTCCCGAGCAAAATGATGTACATCTTCAAACCGTGCCCGAAGGTTTTTCCACGTACTCCTCTGGCGATGAAGGCGCATCTGGAGGGCGGCCGAACACTAGATCGGCGGGAAGATCTCTGCCGAACAACATCTGGGAAGGTGTGAAGCCGGTAGTCTCATGGACGGCACTCCTATAGGCCAGCAGGAACAGGGGGAGTTTCTTGTCCCAGTCCTCTTGATTCCTAGATACCAGGAGCGAGAGGTTGTTCAAAATTGTACGATTGAACCTCTCCACCATGCCGTCGGATTGTGGGTGTAAAGGCGTAGTCAGGGTTTTGTCCATTCCGAGAAGTTGGCATAGTCCTTTAAAGACTGCAGAGGTAAAGTTCGTTCCTTGGTCGGAATGAAGTTGCAGAGGGGTTCCATATCTGGAAATCCATTCTTGCACCAGTACCTCTGCTACGGTCGTAGCTTCTTGATCGGGAATAGGAAACGCTTCGGGCCATTTAGAAAAGTAGTCAATGACAACTAGGATGTATTTGTTGCCATCCGAAGTTCGCGGAAGAGGCCCCAGGATGTCGAGGGCAATCCTCTCAAAAGGCGCTCCTACATTTTAACGATGTAGTCTTCCACGGCTTCGTTTCTTCGGGCCTTTACGGGCGGCACAGGCGTCACAAGCTTGACACCACTTTTCGACGTCGCCTCGAGCCCTAACCCAGTAGAAGCGCTCGCGAACTTTCTGCAGGGTCTTCATTACGCCAAAATGGCCTCCAGTGTAGCCATTATGAAGTTCTTCTAGAACCTTCGGAATCCTCGAACGAGGGAGTACTACCTGCCATCGGAGCATCTTGCCGTCGTCCGACTCCCATTTACGATACAGGACTCCATTCCTCAGGCGAAGCGAATCCCATAAAGCCCAGTACTGTTTTGTTGCCGGACTGTAAGATGATATTTCTTGCCAACTGGGCTTAGCGCTGGATTTTTCCATAAATTCCACAATAGGTTTGATGTCGCTGTCTGCTAATTTGTCCACCCGAACATTTTCGTCACTCCAGGGATCTTGAGATGGTGCCGGTGATGTAACTTGGCGGACAACGGGATGTTTCAGATGGTAATTTTTCTCTGCCCTGGAGCAATAGCGACAACTGTCTATGCAGGGCCTTCTCGACAAAGCATCTGCATTTCCATGAGATGCCCCTTTCCGATGACGTATCTCGATGTCATATTCTTGTAATCGCTGTATCCACCTGGCTATTTGGCCCTCTGGATTCTTGAAATTTAGAAGCCAGGTTAAAGAGGCATGGTCCGTTCGGAGCAGGAACTTTCGGCCGTACAGGTAATGATGGAAGTGCTCCACGGCTTTAATGATAGCAAGAAGTTCCTTTCTCGTAACACAATAGTTACGTTCTGCCTTTGAAAGGCATTTGCTCCAGTAAGCAATGACGTGTTCTTGGCCATCTATCTCCTGGGACAAAACTGCTCCTACACTCTCCTTACTTGCGTCTGTGTCCAGGATAAATGGCTTGTCAGGGTGTGGATACGACAGGATCGGCGAAGATGTTAAAGCCGTCTTAAGTTCGTTGAATGCGTCCTCACATTCCTCAGTCCATAGAAATTTCTGTCCAGTCTCTGTCAATTTGTGAAGAGGTCTTGCAATTTGAGAAAAGCCCTTCACGAATTTTCGATAGTAAGTACACAGACCGAGAAAACTTCTTAAGTCATGGATATTCTCGGGACGCAGTGCCGGATTAACAATATAGCAGATTTAGCAAATGCTACGGGCCCCGCGCCTTTACCTTGAAAGTTTTCGTCTTTCCCCCTCAAGCTCTAGCTTTTTTGACACTTTCCAACAAGGTAGAAAAGTTAAGATTTCGGTTTGTCTGTCTGTCCGTCCTTGACTCGCGTCAATAGGCATTGATTTCTACGAAATTTATATATGTTATTCTTATCTGCAGTACCATGTACCCTATTGTAAAGGATCTATGTAGCATTTATAGATTTTTTTCTACAGGAGCACTCAAAATAGTCCCAATACATTGCGCTCTATGGGAAGTTATTCTTTAAAGCGTATCACCCTACTAACTACAAGGGGTGATCAAATGAAAAGGTACGAAACGACACTTTGGGTACAAATGTAGACTTTATTCAAAATATACACCACAGGCCTGAGCACAACGATCCCACTGACGAACAAGTCGCAGGATTCCTTGTTCCCAGAATTCCTGTGGCCGTGACGAGACCCAGTCCGTCACAGCGTCCTTGAGTACGTCGTCCGAGTTGAAGCGCTTCCCTTTCAGGTGGTTTCTTCAGTGGAACCAACACATGGAAATCGCAGGGCGACATGTCCGGACTGTAGGGCGGATGGTCCAACGTCTCCCACTTGAACGTGGCCAGTTCCTTGGCGAAAACGGACATTCCATTTTCTCATTGACTTGTGGGACACACAGCCTTCCCAGTATACGATCATCCTCCTGCGATGAATAGTGGCCGGTTTAACACCTTCCGCTGTCAGAAATCGGATAACGCCTCGCTGCCCCTAAATCGCCGAATTTTGCAATGTGAACACCATCCTATCCTCACACGCACTGCCGCGTCAATTGGACGTAGGAGGGTGCTTTTTACAAGAGCTTCTGCTTTCTCCTGCGGGCCCCCGCATGTTCCTATCCACACAAAAGGCACGAATCGCATTCCTAGATGTCTCGCTACGTGCTCTCATAGCTGCATGGACAAATATGATAACGGTTAGGTTGTTGCGACGTTTCGTACCTTTTCATTTGATCACCCCTTGTAGTTGCGCTGAACCCTGACTTCAAGCTAAAACTTTTTCCTCTATGACTGCAAAAAGATTACAAAGTCAAGGACAAAAAACCTAACAACTTCTACATCGTTTGTACGATCCGCTTGAAATTTTTCACAAGTTTGTAAAAAAATATAGAAAACAATCTGTCAATTTTAAAAATCTGAAAATCCACCCGTTCCTTCATTTTTAAGCGATTTTTTGCTATTTTCAGCACCATTTCGTTTCCGAGAGTCAGAAAAATTGAATCATTTGCGTGACAAAATGACCTATTTTAAGTGAAAATGACGTCATACAATTGGGGGGATTCCAATACGTTTAAAATAATTTCTCCCGATTACACAGTTTATTATTTTTTTTCCCCACAAATAAATCGTCTATTGGATATTCGAATGTTTATGTATACAAAACGAAAGCTTTCGACTGCGAAAAGATTCCGCGCGTTTCCAGATGAGCATGAAATTCGATTTGGGTCTGTAATAAAAATTGAATATGAACTTATTTATTTTAGGTGGATGAAAATTAAATATATTGAATGAAAGACAAATTTCCTTAAAATTTTTTTTCTTTCGCCCATTGTAATTGCCTTCACAACAGGCTTTGACTTCTAGTTTTAGAGATATTCTGCTCTTTGAAATGAAACAAAATTGAATGTTATTAAGGATTACAAAATGAAGCTTTGCATCGAAAACAGTGTCTGTATAGTTAAAAGTTTTTCTATACGGGAGCACTCAAAATAATTTCAATACAATACGGTCAATGGCAGTTTAGAGACAGGCATCTATTTTAAGCATATAATACTATCCTGCAATATGATTAGCTAATAATCCGACGACGATCGTGTGCCTCCTTCAAAATTTGAGCCAAAAGCCGGCAATGTTGGCGACTTTTGCGATAAATTGCCAAATTGGGTGCGAAAAAAATGCTTTGAAAAATGAACCGAACTTGGCGATATTTTTATTATTTTACGATAAATCGAAAAAGGTATTTACGTATTATCCCGGCGGTCATTAACGCCAAACTATTTTTTCCTCAAATTTCCTGGCAAACTGTTGGCAGTCGTATTCCGAACCATCAATAATTTCATGTGTCTGGCATTTATCTTTGCGAAAAAGTTGCTCGTCTTGGCAGATCGCCTGGATTGTAGTACCTCGAAAAATGTCTAATGTAATTATATTAAGCTATGTCGATTTCTTTGGAAATTTTGAAAAGTCGTTACTCGCACTTTAATTAACTGATTTATTGTATTGTGTTTTGTTAAGGGCTATGTGCCTAGGAGTATGAGGGGGTCTCCGACCGACGAAAATTTGTTAATGCATTAGAACCCAAAACGGGTTAACGTCCTTATGATTTCAGTTATTTGTCTGTTCTGATGTCCACCCATCCAGTGTTCTAATTGCTGTGGATACACATCGATTTGTGCGAAATTTATGTTTTTTCTATGTACAGTACCAGCTACCATATTGAAAATGGTGTATGTAGCATTTATATTTCTTTTACAGGAGAAAAAAATCCAATGTATAGCACAGTCTAAAAAACAGAACTAAAAGAGGGGGGGGTCTCCCCCTGTATCTGTTGATACAGGAATGACTGAATCAACAGTCATTCTTGAAAACATATTTTAGAGATATTAGATTTTTGAAAGAAAACAAAGTTGGCATATATATTACTAAGGCTCTCAAAATGATGCTCTCCATTGAGAATAACGTCCGTATTATTAATAGTTCTACAGGAGCACTCAAAAGTATTCCCATTGCAGTCTGTGGCATTTGAGAGACACTAATACATTTCTAGCACAAGACAATGAGTATAAAATTTTTATATTTTTCAGTTAAACGCTAAAAAAAATTAAAGGTCTTTTACAGGGTCTCATAAAATTGCATTTATAGTGATAATACAACATTTTTTTATCTACGAAATCTCGCCAGTTTTAACTAAAAAACATAGCAGATTTGGCGCAAAAATACTTTGTATTGGAAAGTGTTTTATAATCTATGAGCTTGGCATGATTTATCTTTCTTGATTTTTTAAGGCAACAGATAAATTTTGTAATTCTTTTTTTCTTTCTTTTCATTTTCATTTATTTATTTTTTGGATAAGACAATTTCTAAAGCTCTATATAGTGGAACTGTAAATCAGTTGTAGACAACTCATTGAAAGAATATATGTATAACTCGGCTGTTCGAGCCTTGTCAATGGGAGATCCCCCTGAACCCTCCTAATTTTTTAGTTTCATGATTGCCATATTAAAACGGCATTAATGGACTATGTCATTTTATCTCTCATCTATCGTGTATTTCACCTGGTAACCCCATGTTGAAATTTTTAGGATTGTAACCTATTTATAGAAAAATACATGTGATGCACATTCTACAGCTTAGTAAATATTGTAACAATAGATTAAAGCTCTTGTGAACTAATAGTATTTAAATATATGTAAAATATACTTGTGATGTATATTCTACAGCTTACGAAATATTGTAACAATAGATTAAAGCAGTTGTGAACTAATAGTATTTAAATAAACGGATGAAATTTTTAAACAATCATTTTATCAAATAAATGCAACCTTACGGAGCTTATAGAAAACGGTGGTTTACGTAACACATACAACATTTTCAGCGGACATTTATTCTTACTTTTATGTCGCGTTTTCGTAACGCATTTTCGTGTCTTATTTTTATGTCACATTTTCAAAAGGGGGTGAGAGATAAAATGACATAATCATTAATATATTTAATGTGGCTGTTGCATGCCTGCATTATTTAGTCAACTCATTACCTAGGCGAAACTGAATGAGTATTCTAAAGTCAGCAATAAGAACACACACAAGAGTATATCTAACAATACTGTGGAACAAAAACACGGTTCTCAGTAAAAGAATTTCAGGGAGCATCCAAAAGGGGGGAAATAAAAGAAAGACAGAAAGAAAGGCTGTGTCATTCTTTTCGTTGACTAAAAGCGAAACTCGGACAAACGGAGGAGGGGTATCCAGATCCTTGCACCACCCACCTATGGCCTTTAGAAAATGGATTCCTTACCAATAATGTTACATTTTTGTCTTTATTTGAAGAATGAATCCAGAAATAAACAAAATATAGAAAGAAAACTAAGTGCCGAAACAAAAAAACAGACTCAGGGTCTGATCAAGGTCGGATTAAAGGGAGGGGGTCGGAGGAGGTGACCGCCCCTCCCGAGAAAAATGAAATTAATGTAAACAATCCCAACTTACTTCCATAAAATTTATATATATATATATATGTGTGTGTGTGTGTGTGTGTGTGTGTGAATCTTCCATCCAAGCCTCCACCCACAAAATTGTATTAATCCGTCAGTGGGCCGGATTATTCATTAGGCTGTAGTCTATCTGTCCCGATCATTTCAGGGACTTTTCAGTAACAAGTCGAAAGAATTTTTTAATGAAGTTATATAATCAAACTTTTTCAAAATGACTCAATAGAACGGAAATATTTGTGCCTATTTCTGAAGATGTTCTCTGGAACGCGAGTTGACCTTCCGCATTTCCCCGAGAGCTGAGATCCATAGGATTAAGATTGTAGGAAAAATGCGCCGCATAATCAATAATAATCCCCCACAAAACAATAATTTTTATTTAAATATTGGACATAAAGTTATTTTGTTTTGCAGTAAATATGAGGATGGTATTTTAAACGGATGTTGGACAGCCCCAAAGTTCTTTTATTTTACAGTAAAGGCATTTTACAGGCATCCACGGCATTTTACGCCAAAGCCACACATCTAAAAGGTATTTTACAGTGTGGCTTTGGTAGTTGGCTTGCTTTGTTTTTACTTAATTATTTATTTTACATTTTACAATATTTAAACAAAGGCGAATTATTTTTGAAACAATAATAATATATAGAATGTAAGTCATATTTTTATAGTTGGGGAATCCACTATTACGATAACTTATCTTATTAATCTCGGAAATTAACCACGTTAAATATGAAAGAATTGATTTTTGGCCGGTCGAAACCACAGGTCAAGTGCGCGAATGCCAGTACGTTCGTTCAAATAAAATAATTAGAACCGAGAGGATCTTCGCACGGTCGGGGTATCCGAGAAGCCATAACCTCAGGCAAACTGAAAACAAAAAGAATTCTCGGATACTCTTGACCCACAAAGAAACTCACAAATTACTTATCACATTTAAGATTATTATGTCTTGCAAAAACATTTGAACGTAATACGATAATGAATGTTTTATCCGAATTTTTTATTATTTATTATATAGATTATTCTATTCCTCTTATAAAGATTTTTTTTGAGCAAAATATTTTATATCATTTTAACGAAGATAAGTTGAAAAGTAATGTACATATGCTTGTAGAACACTAACGAAATGACCTTTAGAAGTGTTCCAAGCGGTATGTGGAAGTAACAGTCCCCCTGTACAAGCGTGTACAGTTTAAATGCCTTCCGTGTATGCAGTATATTTTGAATGGTGGAGGTATTATTGTGCTAGATCTATCTATCCCCAGTTCGATTTCTTATGAATTAACCCATTAAATAAATTAAGAGAAGTTAAAAATATGTAACCTATAATTAGTAAAGACCGTCCAGATAATGAAATAATTTTACAAGCATGTATTTTTATAGGGGAAAAAATAGTGTTTAAGGGCACAGTTTAAAGTACATATTGTTTTCGATGGTTTTAAAAATTTTACAGAAACAATTATTATTTTATGTGTGTAAACTTGTCTAGTTATATGTTTGCATATGGGAAAGGTGGGAAGTGTTAGAAATTCCAAATATATATCCATGAACATTAACATTCATTTAAAAAAAAAACCTGAGTTGTACGAATAAATAACTTTAAACATCGTCAGTCTCACTATCTATTTGCCCCCCCCCCCCACACTTTATTTTGACAGGAATTTTTTCCGCACACTAATTTACTTGGAGAAATTGATTTGTCTAGTGTTAACTCAAATTTGTTCATTTTGAATCAAGAAAATTCGTAAAAGTTGTGTTTTATTTTATTATCGTACAAAACCTACAGATTAGCTCACCCAAGGTGGAGGAAGGGCTGGGATAAACCTCTCGCAAATATAACACGTGGGACCTTTTAGTTTTGTTTACATCTAATTAGCATTAGTAATACCATTAATTAGCACTAAACATAAATTGTAATGTAATTAGCACTATTTATTTTCTCATTCAATTTAGCTCTATTACTTTAATGTGTGGGTGAACATATATATATTTTTTTTATATTTTTTTCACTTTATCATTGGATTATCTTGGGATTTCACTTTACGTAAGTAAGCTATTATATATTATATATATATATAGGTGCTTCACTGAGCAGGGGGCACCTTGGTAACATTTGCTACGGGCCCCGCGCTGTCTTAATCCGGCACTGTCGGGACGACTCCAGTTCTTGACTGCGGACGTCTTTTCGGGATCGGTTCGGACTCCGTGGGCGGATATTATGTGCCCGAGGTAACGTACTTCCCGACGGAACAAGTTGCACTTCGACGGACTTAGTTTCAAGTTTGCATCTTTTAATTTCTGCAGTACCTTTCGAATGTTCTCGAGATGCTCTTCGAAAGTCCTTCCGACGATGATGATATCGTCCAAATAAACGAGACATGCTTCGTAGGAAAGTCCTCTCAACACTGTCTCCATTAGACGCTCGAATGTAGCCGGTGCGTTGCAGAGTCCAAAAGGCATAACTTTGAACAGCCACAATCCTTGTCCCGTGGTGAACGCAGTCTTTTCACGGTCATCGGGATGGATTTCTACTTGCCAGTAGCCACTCTTGAGATCCAGAGTGGAGAACCATTCATTTCCCGATAAAGTGTCCAATGTGTCGTCTATCCTGGGAAGAGGGTAGCTGTCTTTCTTGGTAATGTCATTCAGACGTCTATAGTCAACGCAGAACCGGGTGGAACCATCTTTCTTTCGGACCAAAACAATCGGCGAGGCCCACCGACTAGTCGATGGCTCGATGACGTCATCACGCTGCATCTCCTCTAAAAGTCGGTTCACCTCTTCTTGCTTAGCAAACGGCAGCCGCCTAGGATGTTGCTTGATGGGAGAATGGCTGCTTGTGTCTATTCTATGCTGCGTTAACCTCGTACGGCCAAAGTCACCGGAAGTACGAGAGAAGATGTCTCCAAATTCAGCTATTACTTTCTCCGCAGCGCTTCTCTGTTCTGCCGTTAACTCCACGTCTTGTAATAATTCCTTCGTCAGGCACTCGGAAGATTTAGCTGTCGTTTGGTTGATGTTCTTATTAATGCAGGTAACAGGAGTGCATGTCGTCAACACTTCATTTTTCTTTATCACCTTGGACTTGTCCGTCACATTTACTACTCTAACTGGAATTTCTGTTCTCGACAAGTCCACAAGTGTTGCTCCCACAAGTACTCCTCTGACGGAATCACTATTGTTTGGGTGTTCGATTAATCCAAAACGGAATTTATTGCTTTCTTTTACTGTTCCAGAAATTATTAAGTCAGTTCTGGGAGGTAGAGTGATATCAGTCTGGGCTATTATTTGCTGAACAGGCAAAACAGTTTCATTTCTAATATCGAACGCAGCTATTTCTTCTGAGTCTGAACGAAGCTCATTATTCTTAAAGTCCAAATTAAATTTGTGCGATTTTAAAAAGTCGAGTCCGAGAATAAAAGAGTCTGTAATATTGGCGACATATACCACATGGTCGTATCTGGCATTTCCAAACGTGATTTCTACTTGCGCTTTTCCGCCCACTTCGATCTTGTCACCTGTCACAGTCTGGAGGGTCAGCGAGGACGGAGTCCAGATAATCTTCAAATTTAATTTCTTGGCCAGATCCGTCCTTATGATGGTTACGTTCGCTCCAGTATCAATCACCATGTGGCATGGGGAACCATTAACGTATCCCTGTACGAAGAGTCCATTACTGCCACCATTCACTGATGAAATCTGCAAGACTTTTAGGTGGGGCTTTTGACTATATGGCAACCTCCGCCCCGCGAGATGGCAACCTCCTAGTTTCCCTCTTTCATGTTCTTAGATTTCTCTTGCTGGTCATAAGACTTTCGACCACAATGCTTTTGTACATGGCCTTCAACGCCACACTTCCAGCATTTCACTTTCTTTCGGCCATCTCTCGTTCTATCGGATCTTAATTTTCGTTCTATGAGATCTTCAATTCTCTTCAACCTCTTCTCGACGCTCTCTGTGTCTTTGTCAGCTGCCTCTTGGACCGTGACAGCTCTAACAGCATGCCGATCTTTCCTGACGGCCCGCTGAGCCGCTTCTAGCTTCATTGCGAAGACGAGAGCAGATTTCAAATCCTGATAATCCTCCATCATGAGTGCCGTTTGGGTTTCTGGATCACGGATGGCTTCAATAAAATGACGCACCGCCAATTCTTCTCGGACATTATCAAGGTGGTCCATGTAGGCTAGATGACACAGCCTATCTATGTCCGAAGCCAGCTCTTGAAGGGTCTCGCCAGATCTCTGCATCCTTGATTTAAGTTGGATTCTACTATATTCTTTCTGGCACTTCTCTCCGAATTTCATCTCCAAGGCACTTGCGAGGACAGTAGGACACTTCAGGAACTAAAACAGGCTTTAAACCAAATAGGTAGGCCGTTCCTGAAGGTAGTATCCTATAGTATCCATTTTTTTGTCTAGTCAAAACCATAAACTGGAAAATTAAAGTCCTTCTTTAGAATCCCGATTCTGACACCAAATGTTGCGGAATTACTCTGCTACTCCTGGGGTTCGTCGTTCTAAAGTCCAGTTGGTGTAAAAAGTTCAAGTAAAAAGTCACTTGTCAGGATGGAACACAAACTTTATTTCTTCTAGAACTTCGTAGAACAATCAGCTGCACACAATTCACAAGCACAATCTAGCAGTAACGTGCTTTTAACAATCCGCTTGGATCAGAAGCTCTCACAAATGCTGTATTTCTCACACAAAATAAGTCACTTTTACAGGCAAAAATTCCGTGGAAATATTCAAGGGATATAGTACACTATCCCTTAAGACACAGCAATGAAGAATTTACACACAGCACTTTAAAAACAGCTTCACAAAGCAAGCTAAAACACAGCTTCTATAGCACTATAAGTTCACACAAAACAAGCGTACTCAGAGCTCTTCACACATTGAATGTTCAACTCGCAACTGACTCTTCGGGGCGATGCACGCTTCTATAAATAGCCGACGCAGGAGGTACAAGAGGTTTCCAGAAAAGTCAATTTCTCGAGGGTTCTACATAAAGCGTGAATTTTGATTACGTCATAGAAGAGAAATGTTAGGTTATTATGAGTTTTTAATGCAGGAAAAACAACTTCCAGGCCGCATTGGGAAAATCGCGTCAAATGACCAAAAAGTCGCCAAGCTTGGCGACTTTTGGCGAAATATCGCCAAATTTGGCGCCAAAAATAAGTCCTCAAAAGTGAAGAGATCTAAGCTCTAGGACTAATATTTCTCGAGTTTTCTAGAAATCCCATATATTTGAATGGGAAACCGAAACCTCCGTATCTCCGGTTCTAATTGGCCGATTTTGATGCAACAAAAAGCAAAATTTATCTATTTGAAGCGTAGAATACGAATTTTAAACCATTTTAAGCCCCAGAGCAGCGGGTTGCCCCGAAAATTCGTAACAATATTTTTGTTATCCCGACGGGTGGCCGTTGTTCAGAAGTTTCACTCTAATGTTAATCCTATTGAACACAGTCAGTACCATTCATAGGTGGCCAATCTTCGGAGGTGATCCTTAAAGGAGGTTTCACTGTGTATCTGTCTGTCATTCTGTCCATGACATTTTATTTGTTTGTGCATGGCGTAAAATAAAGCAAGCGAAGTGAAATCAAGTACATAATAAGCAGGCACGTATCTAAAAAAACATTTTGGGGGGTCCAAACAGTAAAAAAGGCAGAATTTCACACAAAAATACTATATCATTGCCATTGGTGTAACAAAAATCCCAATTTCAGGGGGGGGGCAGACCCCCTAGACCTCCCCCCTAAATACGCCCTTGATAATAGGTAATCAAGGAATTCTAACTACAGGCACCAAATTTTTTGAAAGTTTGATTTGATTCTGCGAAAATTTATTCAAAATGGCTAAGTTTCTGCTAACTCATCATGCAAATTAAATAAAATTTTTGTGTCATGATAGGTCACTTAACTTAAAATAACCTTCGAATTTTCTAAAAATTTTGAGATTTTCCAAAAATTTATTCAAAATAGGTAAATTTTGTTCATGCATCACCTAATAATGACTAAAGCGAATGCAATAATTTGATCACATGCTAGGTGGTATCTCAAAAGTTGGGAAGTTTTTTGAAAGTTTCAATTAATTTTGAAATTATGCAAAAAGCTATTCAAAAGGTAAATATTTGTTTGTTCATTATGTATAAACCACTGAGGTGAATCAAATAAAATTTATCATCATCATATGTGGTCTATTAAACTGTAGGAGCAGAAACAGTGAAGGCAGCGAAGAGCTTTAATGACAATGCTGTCGCCATCTGTTCGTTTAAAATATAGTTTATTATAGTAATTATCCATATGAGTTATTCATTAAATTAGATTATCTATTATTGTCAATGAATATTTTTCTAATGCTCATTTTAATGAAGCATAATTTTAGTTAATGAACATTAGTTTATTTCATAATGATCAAATAAAAATGACTAAAAATTAGGTAAATTGAAATGTAAATTTTATTACCAGATCTTCAATTTTGCTTTGGCTGATGAAATGTAGAATCATAAAAATGTTAAATTATAAATTTAATTTACATATGAAATATTTACATTGAAACACATGAATGCATGGGTGCCGGCAGCATAGGGCAAGAGGGGCAATCCCCCCCCTGGATTTTTGTATGCAGTTTCCCCTTTTTTGCTCTTTCCAACATGGTAACCATACGTTGAAGTAGTCTTTGACCCCCCTGGGAAATATTCTGCCGGCACCCATGCTTGAATGTAAATTAAGCCACTTTAATGTAAATCTCTAATTTTTTTGCATTTTACCTAAAAAATTTAGAAATATGTCAAGTGACTTTTTAAAAGTATATTTGTAAAATTATTTTCATTTTAAGAAATAAAACTAAATTGGATATATCATTATGTATTGAAAAGCTCACTGAAGTTTTCTTATTTTAAAGTAACTATCGAAAGTAATAAAACAGAATATATACATGGCATTTGAAACATGCATTTCAAATAATCAATATAAACTGGTGTACTGGTATTTGTCAATTTGAATGTACCACAATGAGTTATTAAAATTTGCTTGATTTAAATAATTTTTTTTAACTAAAAAGCAAAGAGTTTAAATCGGTTTGAAAATAATAATGAGAAATATTTTTTTTAATTAAAAATACCTTAACTAAAATTTTAAACAAGTATTTAAATCAAATGACTTTTAATAACTTGTTGTAGTACATTCAAGTTTACAAATACCAGTATATCAGTTTATATTGATTATTGAAAATGTTTATGTCAAATACCATGTATATTTGCTGTTTTATTACTTTCAATAGTTACTTTAAAATAGGAAAACTTAAGTGAGCTTTTCAATACACAATGATATATTTTCAATTTAAAGTTTTATTTCTTTAAATAAAAATAATTTTTAAGATACTTTTAAAAAGTCACTTGACATATTTCTAATTTTTTTAGAAAAATGCAAAAAATTTAGAGATTTACATGAAAGTGACTTAATTTACATTCATGTGTTTCATTAGTAAATATTTCATATGTAAATTAAATTTATAATTTAACATTTTTATGCTTTTATTTTTCATCAGCTAAAGCAAAATTGAAGATCTAGTAATAAAATTAGCATTTAAATTTATCTTATTTGTAGTCATTTTTATTTGATCATTATGAAATAAACTAATGTTCATTAACTAAAATTATGCTTCATTAAAATGAGCGTAGAAAAATATTCATTGATGATAATAGATAATCTAATTTAATGAATAATTCATATGGATAATTACTATAATTAACTATATTTTAAACGCACAGATGGCGACAGCATCGTTATTAAAGCTCTTCGCTGCTTTCACTGTTTCTGCTCTCTCATCTCCACGAGCATGCGCAGATGCACTTATTGGCCCAAATGGCTGGGATCGTCGTAAATACAGATAGCACGCCCATTTTCTGAGCAGGCCGGTATCATAGTCTCCAGTTTAGGTTTCTGCACAGCCGTCAGTGAGTGTAACTAAAGCGCTAAAGCTAACTCAAAAGCAGCGTTGCCAGAAGGGTACGCATGAAGTGCTGAGTACGCATTGCGTACTATTGTCTAGTGATGCGTACTCTCATCGTGCATTTTGCATACACCGGCCAGAGGCAGATCCAGAAAAATTTTTTGTGGGAAACCAAAAAAAAAACTTTTCTTTTACCTGCATATCAATTTGCAACATAAATGAATCTTTTATAGTCTAAAATTGATTCATTTGGGGAATGAAACAAGTTTAGAGGGGAAGTCTAGTTTCGATTTCAGCTTGTTTGGACTTAAGGGATTATTTAACACTTTCTTCTAGAAATATCCCAGCAAACACACACCTGCTGGTAGAGTACCTTACCAGTGCCGTTCTGCCTTTGCGTCCAGCACTGGCACGGCACTGCAAAAAGTAACTGAATCCTACCAAAAGTGGTCACCCAAGATGTACCTTAGCAGAAGCCCGGGAAGGTAACGGCACTATGCTGGCACTACTGCATGTGCTGGCCATCACTCACAATAAAGACACTGCACCATGGAGTTACAGATAAGGGGAACAAACGCCTTCTATCAAAGTAGCCCAGCTTCAGTTGAAGATGGGAATGGATTGATTAGAAGATTATCTGATGCTGCCATCTAGCGGCGGCAATAGCTGCAAACAATATATCAAGATAACTTTCCATAAATTAGGAGTCGATGTATCGATTTTATTAATTATTTATAATTCGAAATTGAAAAAATATAATAACGCTTTAAAAAAAAAAATAATCAAAGTTATGTATGCATATTTAAATAGTTTTTGTGGTAATCCTCAAGGTTTTTGTAACTATTTAAACTGCATTTTTAAGATTAATAAATATTTTTTTTCTTTCAGTGCTTCATTACACCTCGCCACCACTTTTTTTGTGACACCAGGAGAAGTTTATAGTTTTATTTAATTATTTTTATGATTTCACTAATCCTGTTATATTATTAAAGAAAACGTTATAAAAAATGAGAAGTTTTGTTTTCTTAAATTTAATGATAATATCACTAGTAACAAAAATATAATGGTGTTAATTTTCTTGCGGCTTGAGTACTTTGAGAATATTTTTCCTATATTACCTAGTGTCACAAGAAAGTTGGTGGTGAGGTGTAAAGAAGCACTAAAAGAAAAAAAATATTTATTAATCTTAAAAATGCAGTTTAAATAGTTACAAAAACCTTGAGGATTACCACAAAAACTATTTAAATATGCATACATAACTTTGCTTATTTATTTTTAAAAGCGTTATTATATTTTATCAATTTCGAAATATAAATTTTAATCAATTAAACTGATACATCGCCTCCTAATTTATGCAAAAAGTTTTTTTGACAACTATTGACGCTAGATGGCAGCAACAGATAATCTCCTAATCAATCCATCCCATGACCATCCTCACGGTCCGTTTTCAGGGAAGGAATCTCATTGCCGATGTAGGTCCTTTCCAATCTAAGTGCATGCACTGGACCATTAAATTTATAATGCCCAAAATGAAACAGCCTGGTGCCGGCTATTATTAAAAATAAAGGCACTGTCCTGGTATCTTAACAGGGACTACAATATAATGGCACGGTACCGGATTAGTGCCTATTTGCAGTAATACTGCCATAATTAAAATACGAGCCAGTGGCAGATTCGGAGTAGGGGACTTATTCATTAACCCCCACCCCCACCCCGCAAAAAAAAGCATTCATAAAGGGTAACATTTTGAAAGATAAAAAAACAACATAAATGAAAGATAAAAAACACCAAAATCCGTTGGTCAATTGTTTGCAAATTATGTGAGCCTATCATTAATGAATTCTGTGCAGTTTTCATAAACTGCAATTTTTTTACAAATTTGCACTCGCAAAAGATTTTTTTTATGAGAGAGGCGGTAACACATTTCAGAACCAACATAAAATCATTTATTAACGGTTTAATTTCAATATTTCAGAGTTATAGATTTTATAAATGAGTTATAATACTTTATGGTTGATATATACAGTTGAACGCCTAAAATCCGCACACTTTCTCTGATATAAATAATGAAATTCGCAGTATTCCACCAATGAAGAAATTGTTGAAAAGTTTCTTGAATCCAGATAAATATGATTCTGATGATGATCTAAAACTTGGGTAATAATAATAATAAAATCCATTTGATAAAAGTTTAAAGTTAAGAAAAGAATACCTTAAATTTTTACAACAGCTAAGTTCTATAACAAAACAAAAATTAATCATAATTCTGTTTAAATATTCTGATGAAAATATGCAGTTTAAACAGTTATTGTTTAAACTGCATATTTAAACAGTTATACAATTTGCAAAATTAAATAAATAAAAGAAATAAAGAAACGAAGTAGAAAAAAAATATTTTAAAACAAATCACCATAGAACATGTTATCAAAATTAGAGAAAGGAACTTTTGAAACTTTTTGCTTTGATAGTCTTCGTGTAATTTCTTTTTTCTCCTATGCTTTTGTATTTAAAGTAAAAATATAAATGAAATACTTTTGACTGTGTTTTTATTTCATTGTAATTGTATTCTCCTTTTCTTAAGTCTGAAATGTAATAGGATTTATCTTTTATGGCCTGAAATCTGCAAAATCCTAAAATCCGCACAAGCCTTGGTCCCAAGCTGTGCGGATTTCTGGCTCTCTGCTGTATGTGTGTGTATGTACTAATCAAAATCTTACAGGAAGTAATAATAAATAAAATTGTGCTATGGTAACACACATAACTTTAGGGTAATATTTTGCTTTATTGTACATTTGTTTAGATCAAATTATTTTTTAAATGTTAGCTATTCTGAAAAGAAATTTTCTGTATCTATACCTGTTGTATACTACATGATTCAAATTTTATGGAGGAAAGTACTTTTATACAGTAAAATAAGTACCATTAATAACCTCACTGACTTTAAAAAAGTCACCAGTTTAGTAGCCATTTTCTCAATTTTAGTTCCCAAAATAGTAACATTTTTGAATGATTTTGTAGTTAAATGCTTAATTTAGCTTCATTTAAGAAGGATTGAATAAAATGATAAATTTAAAAACTCCATGCGTTATATATATATATATATATATATATATATATATATATATAACAGAACATATAATACATTTATTTTTATAGCACTTAATAAAAAAAAATAGATTAGAATGTTTGCTGAAAGCTCTATAGCAACTTTAAAAAAATAAAGGGAGTTGACAAAAACCAACACCAGATTTTCAAATTAGTTGCATGGAGTAAGGTATAAGTAACCAAATCTTGAAAATAGTATGAAAATGACTTTTTTGGTTCAAAAAGTAGCCTAAGCATTAAATTAGTTGCAAAAGTCACCGGTGGACAACGTGTGTACATTAAAAACAGTGAAAGTAAAAATTTACTTGTAATATTTTACCGACTGTTTAAAAACTGTAAAATCCACTTGCTGTATCTTTAACCAACAAGATTTCACTGCAGAAGCAAATGTTATTACAATTATTATTGCTCCTAACAGAGAAATCTCAGTAGTCCATACCAGTTAACCTTCTCGAGAAAGCTCTACAACAACGACCGGAAAAACTTTGTATCCTAAAAAGCGTACTTCATACGTAACGACCTGACTGGAGATACTGATGCTCGCTTCTTGACCTGTTGGATCTTCTCAACTCGGATGCGCAGGTAATCCTTCTTCCTGGTCCTTCTTTCCGCACACCGCTGTTTCTTCGGCTGTCTTGGGCTAGCGCTTCCGGATCTGGGGCATACTCCCTAGACACCCATGCGCGGATAGGACGGTGTGCGTCGTGTCCCCTGGACTGTCTCTCCTCTCCCTTCCTGCGACGCGATTGTTCCACGTGCACTCAGTATGAGTGAGGATGATAACGCAAGAGTCCCTATGGACTTCGTACACATTTTTCACAACAAATGGGCTCTCAATCCCTGTGAGAATTACGAATTCTTTAGAAACTATTTTGCCTATTTTGACAAGCAAAAAGACTGGATTAGACTAAAATATGAGAGCGAATTATGCGATCTCATCAAGTCTCCCACCATCGAAGCCCTTGCACACTGTCGCAGCTTTGCGCTGTTTGAACTTTTCAACCAAGACATGGTGAAACAACTGGAGCAGGAAACCTGCCAGAAGGTGGTGCCATCTGCCGGTAAACTTCACACTGACAACGGCAAGTCCCTCAAAAGGAAAACTCCTGAATTAAACGAATCCGATGAGGAATCTCACACCGAAAAAGTTCCCCACATTGATGATGCGGGCGAGACTAGTGCCATACTCCCTGAAGTGCCAAACCACGATCCAAGCGAGGACCTACGCATGGATGTGGGAAATGAACCACAGCCCCCAACTCCACCCAAGATGAAAATCACCAAGCATACCATCTATGCTGAACTGAAATCTAACTATGCTAACGACCTGGATGCTTTATCCAAAATTATTGGTAAGGATTTCGAATCCAAGCTTACAGGTGATAAGCATAAGATCGTTCTCAACGACGAATCCAAGTTCCGGGCTGTTCAAGCCTATTTCAAGGAGAAGGGAATTGGCTTCCAGACAATGGACCCCAGAGCTCAACGACCTAAGAAAGTTGTCATTAAGGGTATCCCGGCCTCCACTCAGATCGTAGAAATCGAGGAATTCCTCAAGGAAAAGGGCTTCTCGCCAGTCAGCCTCAATTTCTTATACTCGAAAAAATATCAGAAGAATTGGGCGATCCTCTTGGTTGCCCTCTTACCTACACCAAACTATGAAGAAATTTTCAATATTACAAAATACGGATACATGCGCGTCACTGTGGAACCCTATCGTCCACCAACAAAAGCCAAGCAATGCCATAATTGTCAGGGCTTTGGCCACCACTCTGCGCGCTGTACGCTGACACCCCGTTGTCTCAAGTGTGCCGGCCCGCACACCTTCACGCTGTGTCCTACCAAGAAGCAGGACCCTGTTCAATGTGCAAACTGCGGAGGCCCTCACGTCTCCAGTTACCGCGGTTGCCCTAGGAACCCAACTAATAAACCTAAATCCCTGAAGAGCATGAAACTTAATCAGCCTCAATCTAACCCTCCCAAAGAAACCACAAAGAATCCACTGGCCAAGAACACCTCGTCCACGACCACTGTCGTGCAAGAGAAACGTTCAGAACCAACACAAACCACTGCTGACCCCATGGAAGGCACTTCTATGTCCACCTCCAAGGAATCCAGGCCAAACCAAGCTGCCAGACTGAGGAACAAGAAGAAGGAAGCGGCCAAGAGAACCGCCCCCCCCGGTCTGAATCTCATCAAGAAAACGACTACTCAGAACCAAGTCCACAAACAGACTAAGCCGACCAACAACCCGGTGCAAAGCACAAATACTGCCAACGGCCCTATGACTCCAATCATGGAAATGTTCACGGCGCTGAGAGAAGTCTCCCAACTACTCGATGTGAGGCAACTGACCAACTTCTTCCGCGAGGTCGCCGGAAGTATTAAACAAATAACGCAGCCAATGGACAGGGCCTTCGCTCTACTGGAAGCGTACACAAGACACTTCGAGGACGACAATGACCACGAAGAATAAGCTGAACATATTATCGTGGAACGCCCAGAGCCTCCACGGTAAAATCTCAGAATTTAGAGACTTTCTCACCAGGAGTGAGATAGACATTGCGCTCATTCAAGAGACTCTTTTTAAACCCAATATTGCATACAATATCCCGAATTATGTCTTGCACCGTCAAGAGCGCCCTCGCCTCCCTGGCGGGCGCACCGCTGGCGGACTGGCTATCTATATTAAAAACACTATCCAACATCATCGTGTGACCGACCTAAATCTGGAATTTCTGGACGCACTCTCGATCATCATCGAAGCAAGTCCCAGAATTATGATCACGTCAGCATACGTTAAACTGCGCAAACGCTTCCCAACTAGGGACCTCACAACAATTTTCCAATACTGTCCTACTAACATTGTCATGGGGGACTTTAACGCCCACCACCTGGCTTGGGGCTGCAAATACAACAACACTTATGGAACCAATCTCCTGAAGTTACTCATGGAAGAACACATCCTCATGGCATTCCCTTCCACTCCTACTCACTTTGCTGAGAGCAGTAGCTCCACCATCGACTACATGCTTCACAGAAACTTACATCAATACCCGGATGTGGCAACACTACAGATGTTTACATCTGACCACCTCCCCATTGTGTCTACCATTAACATCAGTTATGAAACAACGGCACAGAAACGCAGAACTATAACGGAATGGAACCTCTTTGCCAGTCACCTCATCAGCGACCCTCTCCGAATGCCCCGGATAAACAGCATCAATGACATTGATGATGAGGTCTCTTTACTGACTCAGGACATTAACAAAGCACTTAAAGCAGCCTCTCGTCCCGCCAAGGACCACCTCACTACCTACCTGCCCCCGGACATCCGTCTGATGATTCACGCACGGAACCAAGCCCGTAAGATCTACCAACGGAGCAGGTACCCCGCGGATCGTGTGGTGTTCCAACGCCTACAAGCTGAAACTCGCACAGCCATACGTAATCACAAGCAGCAAGCCTGGGCCGACCACCTTTCCACCTTAACAACTGAAGACTCCTCGGTCTGGAGAACGATGAAAAAGCTCACCACGAAAAGGACTGACTTCCCGCCTATTCGTAAGGGCAATTCATACGCTCTTTACAACAAGGATAAGGCCAACGCTATTGCACTCGCTTATAAGGAACAGTTTACTAACAGTCTACTCTCCGATATTGATATTGAGAACGAAGTTACTTCTCGTCTTCAAACCCCACCCACGATCCCCATCGAAGGTGTCCTACCCTCAGAAATTATCGACATCATCGCCAAATTAAAAAAGAAAAAGTGCCCTGGGCATGATCAAATCTCCAATACGGTCATTCAAAACCTACCGGCCAAGACCATCCTCCGGTTCACCAGTACCACAAATGCTATCTTGAAGCTTCAATACTACCCTGAAACTTGGAAAAAAGCTATTATCTGCCCTATTCCAAAACAAGGCTTGGATCTCACTAACCCAACATCTTACCGACCTATCAGTTTGCTCTGCGGACTTGGCAAAGTTGTGGAAAGGGTCATACTGAACCGTCTCGCCACTCACCTCGAAAGCAACAGTATTCTGATACCAGAACAATTTGGTTTTAGAAGTCGCCATAGTACTACACATCAACTCCTCAGGGTAGTCGAACATCTGACTGAAGCCGTCCAAGCTAAAGACAGTGTGGCGATTGTCCTTTTCGACATTTCAAAGGCATTCGACAAAGTCTGGCACGTCGGACTCATTTACAAACTGTTCGGTATGGGCGTGCCAGACTCTCTTGTCCATCTCCTTTACAACTATCTACAGGGACGCAGCTATTCGGTCAGAATACAAGATGCTGTCTCGGACAACTTTCCCATCAAGAGTGGAGTGCCACAAGGTTCAATCCTAGGCCCAACCCTTTACAGTCTCTATGTAAATGACATACCCAGAAACCAAACCACTGATATTGCCTTGTATGCGGATGACACTGCTATCATCGGCAGAGCCAAGAACGCAAGAACGCTCCACACGAATCTCCAACACCACATTAACCAACTTGAGTTGTGGATGCGGAATTGGAAAATAAAGTTAAACCCTTCCAAATGCAAGGCACTCTCCGTTGGAAGGAAATTCCCACCCTCCCGTTTACATGTCGACAACACGGTACTGGAATGGGCTGATAGCGCACCATATCTTGGTGTCGAAATTGACAAACTGCTTACTTGGAAGAAGCACATAAATAGAACCAGAGGCAAGATGACCGGAGCCTTCCAGAGAATCTCCAGCCTCATATATACGCGCAAACTCAGCACACAGAACAAAGTGCTTTTATACAAAGCCACTGTTAGACCATTGGCCACATATGCTGCCCCGGTGTGGGCCTATGCGGCAAACACCCACATCAAAGCCCTAGTGGCAAAAGAAAGTAAATTTCTACGAACCATCCGTTACGGTCACCCACTACTTGCCAACAACATCATACTCAAAGACCTCTGTATGAGGACCCTCAAGCACCACTTACTGAAAATCTCCAAGAGATTCTACAGGAACATACGAAACGTTCCTAACGAAATTATTGCCACTCTACCAGATTATGAGCCGTCGGACCCACAGCATAGAAAACGCCCCAAGGCTGTTCTCCATGCCCTTCAAGATCAACCTTAAGCCCTTACACGCCACACACGTCGAGCAACCCTTCCTGTGAAGACCACCTATGGTGGGGGGAGGAAGGGTCGACATGCACACCCAACATCCAGAAAAATGACTTTCTGTACTGATACAGGCAGCTTCGCTGCTATCTACGCACATCCACAACAATAACACCCCTAACATTACATACTGGAGGTACGCGCGCTGCGCTGGCACTCCGAGAAGCTAGACCTCAGTCAGTCAGTCAGTCAGATGTAACTGGCCTCCTGCTCAACGTTTCAAGATTCGCGAAACGAAATGAAACATCCAAAGAATGGGTTACTATACTTATTGGACACGAAAACTCACCCGTTTTAATGAAACTCGCCAATTTTCAAAGCAGCTAACTGGAGAACCTCCTCTCCTCCCCCCCCACACACACTAATATTAACTTCACGTTTTAGAAATATTTTATGTGCATTATATATATTGTAATTATTCCGCTTAAAATTTGTCGTAATAACTATTATATTAAATTTTATTATACTGAAATAGTTCTGTTTTGGTGTGAAGTTGTGATTTTCGTTTTTCTCAATTGTTTAGGAAAGCGAAGCGCTTCTTATTTTATGTTTGTAAGGAGTTTGAATATAATTACACACTATTCATTCTAACATTAAGGTATCAGGTCGCCCCTGAAATTTCCAATAAATTATTAAAAGATCCGTTGGAAAGAAATATATTATGACACGTACAATTTTTTTTTCGCTGATACGGACACCGATATATTTCATTACACTTTCCATGAATACAGGTAAAAGTAAAGTGACCTATTTCTGAACCGAAAATCAGGACACTTCTAATCCGCAGAGTCGGGAGGGTAAAAATCAATCCCGAACCATCCGCCCCCAAGATATTTTTTTTCTACACATAATTTGATTTTCTACTTTTATGCGAAAAATGAGTTGAAAAAATCTAGCGAATATACAAATAAAATAGGCCTATTATATAATAATTTTATAGTTAACATTCCGAAATATTTTGCTCTCTAACAATAACTACAGAATCGCCATCCATTGATTATAGCTATATATTAATACATATTATAAAACAAATATTTTCATCAATAAAAAAGACTGTGTTAAATACAAGTAACAAAAAAAAAACTTTGTAAATAACACAATCATTTTCATGTGAATTTATTCCCAATTTATTTTACATTTATTTATTAATTTTTATAAACCAGGACTTTGGCGGGACAGGAATGGAAAAGCGGGACATTATAGGGTTCTGTATGGACAGCAAGACATATAGGTAAAAATCAGGACTGTCCCGTCAAAAGCAGGACGTCTGGTCACTTTAGGTAAAAGGCTATCTTGCACATCTCAGATTAAAATAGGCAAGCAACTTTTTATGTTCTTTCTTCAAATGCATAAAAAATTCATTTGTACTTCATACAAAAAAAATCTGAATTAATATAGCCAAATACACGATAACAGTTCGATTCTGGCAGCCTTATATCGTGAGAAGTAAGTTGACCTAGCATTCCTCGGTAGACATATGGACCTCGTGGTTATATAGTTTCATACTTGAGGTCCCGTAAAAGGGTGCGGAAATAAACTCCGCGGGGAAATAACATTTGATTCGAGAGCAATCGAAACAGCATAAAGAAAATAAAATTCCTAAATGAACCCCATTCCGTACTTTCTATTTTTGACTATTACATGAAAATACTGGTTCATTGCTTAATTTCTAACAAAATAACTCCAGGAGCTCTAATTTATTGTAAATTTGAGCATTAATTACCTAATTTATATTTAAAAATTAAGTAATCTTTTGTTTTATCACTGCTATATTTAATATAATAAAAAAATGTCAAGAGAAGCAATTATGTAGGATGTTGAAAATTTTAATTTAATCTAAAATTCTCTGAAAAAAAAAGGAGTACTGGAGCTGAGCTCTCATGCAAATTAAACTCTGGCTGGTCTTCGTGTAATACTCTCTAACATATTTCTGCATCCCAAATCGGTAGATTTTAAAAGGGGCTTAACGTTAAAAAAAGTCTCGCAAATATGTTTTTCAGGAAAAGTTTAGCAAAATTGTAAAAACTTAATTATAAAAATTTTAAGATGAAAATTCATAATTCTGTAGATAGTGGGGGTTATATACTGCCATATACAGAGTGGAGGTTGCACTGTCGGTGTAGTAAACATTTTTATAGCATACTGAACTCGTTTGTATTATTTTAGTTTTTAGTACTAACATATTTGAAGGCATAATATGAACTTCTGCCCTTACACCCCCCCCCTCCAAAAAAAAAAAAAATCTTAGCACTGACCCTGCCCGCAACTTATATCCCCTAACACATCTACACAGTATGAATGGGAAACAATAATATTTAATTAAAATAACGAAATTTTATGCCAACACTACGAAATATATACAGGTCCATTACTGCCAAATGGTGCTGGTCCGGTACATTTTAAGCAGTACCACGTCGTTAACTTTTATGTGCATGTCATAGACACATGGCACATTCGCCGTTACTAGTTATGTACTGGCGCATATGCACTTTTCACACACTGGTACTCCAGTGACTTCCAGACGATGGCAATCTACCTCGCTCCCGGTATACGGCACTTTGCCAGCACGACGGGTACCCGGCTGTCATTTTGCGGGCAGTAGTGTGTTTGCTGGGATAGCTGTTGCAAAAGAAGCTAGAATATTAGTCACTAACAAATAACAGCTTTTTATAAATTAATTTTATCTTCATTGTGAAATTTCATTTAAAATGTTAATAATAATTAAACACAAAAAAACCATTAAAACGATCGTACTTTTAAAAGGTATGGGAGGTTTTTAATGAATATTTGTACTATTTTAAACTCAGAAAACTCAAAATACTCAATGATGTATTATTTATGCAGTGTTTTCAATAACGTAATAATTTTAGAACGCTTATATTCTTTTTATTAGCGTTCGTTTGAAGTTTTGAAGCGAAATGTGATATCATCGTCTTCTAAACCATTTATTTAAATATTAAAAAGACAATAACTCATTCTGAGCGGTTAATAATGAGAAACAGTAATTATAAAATGGATACTCAATGCATATTTTAAACAGTTTATCGGTTTCTTTTCGTTATTTCACCGGAGTCATCGGGAAACGATGATCGTCTTTATGGCCCGCCGAGCGGACATTTTATACCAGTTGCCGATGAAATTTCCCCTTTTTTTGGATGAAAAACCATGATCGGCTATTGCTCCTTCTCCTCGGATTTAACTCACCCGCCTCTCATCGACCGATGGGTTATTGCTACTAGGGGTGCGTTCCTTTTGAAGCAAAACTGGGGACATTTATAGTTATTGAAATAATTAACAGTAATTTAATTTAAAAAAACAGTGCAATAATTAAAAATTGTCCCCAATTCCTGTTTGCTGGAATTGGGGACTGCTGATTCGTCTGCTGGCGGATGTAAATACCGCCAGCAGACGAATTTTAGCCTCAAACTCAGGAACCATGAAAAATGTCCATTGCGTACTCTCTATGCAATCTGCGTACTATTTAAGATTATTTTGGGTACTTTAGAGGAAAATTCCTGTGGCAACGCTGCTCAAAAGTTGTAACTCCGCGATAGAGACAATAGAGAGTGTGTTGTGTAGTAATTTTATTCTCTTTGCTCAACTTCTTATTGTTTGTAAATTATATAAAATTTACTTGATATTTGCCTTAATGAGCTATTTTAAATCGTGGCAGTCAGGGAAAAGTAATGTCTTGATTTCCAGTAATTACAATAATTGTAACCGTCAATTATTTATATATAAAGTTTTCATCAGTACAACGTGCTTCCACGGAGCTGGAAATTTTAACTCATTTTGGTAAGATTTTTTGTAACATTATTAGCTACACTGGAAACATAATTCTCTTTTTTTTTTTTTTTTCAGAATTCGTTGAAACAGAACTTTTATTCTGAAACCGAGGGTGCTCTCTCCCTGAGGGTGTGTGTTAACTGTTATGTTTTCTTATCTGGGTATCTTACTCTATTCGTCGTTGTAAATGTCGATGTATCTAGCTAAAATCGGCTGCTGATTTTTAACTAGCTCTGTTGATGAAAAGTCGCGATCCCTCTTTCAAGCGTAAGTTTCGTATCTAACTGTAAATTGTCAGGTACTTACGTATTATCCTGGTGGCCATTCCCGCCAAACGTCCTGGCAAACTGTTGCCAGTCGTATTCCGAACCATCAATAATTTCATGTGTCCGTCAATTATCTTGGCGAAACATCGCTCATCTTGGAGGACCACCGGGATAATACGTAAGTACTGATTTTCAGAAACTTTTTTCTCTCATACAGTGACTCGTTTACCATTAGGCGTTACAGGCGGCTGCCTCAAAATTAAGAAGGGCTCCCCCAAAATTGCAAATACTCACGCCTAAAAAACTGAATACAAATCAAGCCTGAAATTGGGAATTTTTTTTCTTTTTTAAACGCCTATTTTCAATGGAACTAACATCAAATTTAAGGCTACTCTCCAGTCTTGAATAAAATCGAAGTTGACAGAAGCAGCTTCAAGAAAAAAGCTTTGCTTGAAAGGGGGGTCGCAGTTTTTGACAATTTGGGCCGTCTAAGGGGAGGCAACTCAATTCTGGAACTGGGCTTGCACACTATCGGTAATGGATGTATGCCAGATGAATCATCTATTTTCAACTTCATTGTCACTATTGTTTAAAATAGCTGATTTTAATTGTTTTACATTTTCAGAACAAGGGTAGCTCCTGTGAGGGGGCCATGACCCCCCCCCCCACTCCGCGAACTTTTGATTCGGTATACTGTATAATTTCACACGTTCAATTTGCATTTTGAACAATTTATTGACCTATCTAAAAAGTCCAATGAGACCCCCTTCAAAAATTAAAACTGAAGCCACACTTTTTTCAGAAGCCCCCCTCCCCCCAATACCCCCTGGTATAGTTCGGCTCTGTTTTCATGGTGTCTGGCTTTAGAAGGTTCCATTGCAGAAGAGGAAAGATAGGGAGATTTCAGGTAAAAGGTTACCATCTTTGGTGATAAACCCCATTCGCCTAGTGGAAAGAATGGGAACAGCTTTAGTATGTGTGGTCCCGTTTTGGCGACAAAATCTTGTTGCCAACCCAAGTTTGCCTTGCCAATGCCAATTGTAAACAATATGGCAGATCGGATGGTGCTGGTTTTTGAGATAATTGATTGTCGCCGTTAATTTTGCTATGGTTTATTGTAATGGCTTTTAAATATTTTTATGAAAAAATAAATTATAAACAGATTACAAGCTTACATGTACATATAGATTCGGTTTAATAAAATTTAATTACTTTTTTTATGTGAGGAGGGACTGTGCCCCCCTCACCCCCCCCCTTTCTCTTTTAGTAGAATAAATTAAATAATGCAAACAAATAATATTCTAAAGACAATACCTCACAAAAATAACAAATAGAAAAGACAAAAAAATTAAAGTATATTTTAGCATTCTGACAAAAGATTACGTAAGCAAAAGTAAAGAACTAGTTTAAATCATAACATAAACAATGCTTATCTCATACCTTGATTAAAATCATCTGGGTTAACCTTCTCCCATAGTACACAAAAATTTTCGTAGGAGGTTTTATTGCTTTGTGCGAGCTAAGGCACCAATTAAGTGGACCCTACGTAGGATTTTCTCTTCTAAAGGATGGATTCTGTTGCTGAATCTTCCCAATGGAACCTTCCAAAACCATGTGACTCAGGAGACACAAGTTTGGAGCTGGACTATACTAAAGAATATGAAAATGTTGGACTATATTCCGTATCCGGTGCTGTTTACATATCAATGTTTGTTTACATGGTGATCGCTCTGGTGCCATCGTGGGCGATGCACAGCGGGAGTGAAGTATTCTGATGGTGGTAGTTTTGACTGGCAACCATAAAGAAACGTGTATCGTCAGTTTTTTGGAATTTGAAATTGGTTCATGTTATAGATGGATTGGTTGGTTGGTTGGTTGATGTTTAATGGCACAAGGTCCAAACAGGACATGCTGCGCCAGACCATGTGTAAAATGTTATGGATGGAAAGGAATGAAATATGTTATTGTATGAAAAGAAAGTGTGTGTGTGTTTGTTAGAAATATGGTGTGATTGTGAATATAAAGCTAAATAAAAGAACGCATGTTGGTTTTACGTTATCAGCCAGCGTGTGTGTTTCTTAGAAATGTAGTGTGAATGTAAAACTAAATAAAAGAAAGCTTGCTGGTTTTACGCTATAAACTGGTGGGTGTTAGGGGCATTTCTGAGTGGTTAATTAAAAAAAATAAAGTGCTCTTTTTTTAATGAATCTTTGTGATGTTTGAGGTTTTTTAATTTAAATTTTAAATTGATATTTAATGTTATGTTTTTGTTAGTGCTATTTATATGCTATTCTTATCATACTGACTTTATATGAGGTGTACAACTAGGTTGTTTAATCCACCAATGTTTTTTTTTAGTAGAAAACAGGCCAGTGTTTGTCCAGTTAACATTAGCTGTATAACTAGGTTGCTTAATCCACTGTAGTTTTTTTTTTTTTTTTTTTTTTGAGTTAAAAACAATCCACTGTTTGCTTATTTTAAATTACCAGTTACTGAATTTTCAGACGTTTTTTAGGTTAAATATGAACGGTGCATTTTGTCTTAATGTTTTTGTTAATGGAATTTATGTGCAATTTTAATGTGTTAAAATTCTTTGCTTTGCTGATCGTGCAAAATGGTTGGTGACAGTCAGTGGGGCTCTTTTCACTCCTGTAAAGCTCTTATATAATTCCTGATATTTTATAGGTCAATTTGAATACAAAACCATATTTCATTATGTAATCCATTGTTTATGCTGCAATTGAGGAAGGAGCATAATTTTGATTACTGTTATCATATTTTGATTACCTTAGAAAAGGGCAAGTAAATAAAAAGTAGTCACACTCAGTACTTAAATGTTTATTTCTTCGATAACCTTAAAATTCTTGGAAAATCACCTGGAAACTCGCGGAATTTCATTTAAAAAATTAATTATGAACCTATAAGATCATATTTCAAGATTTTCCAGGATTTTTAGCCAAAAATTGCTACATTTTTTATTGAAATAAAATAGTCTCTGACTATTTTATGTTTCCTTGACTGGTGGCAACATGCATGGAACAGAATGGAAAATTATCTTTGAACAGTCTTGATAAAGTGATACATAAAACAGAGAAAGATATTTTTTAACTGAAAAAACAGCAAATTTAACTCTGGAAATGGATCATTCAAAATAGGCACATAATTTCAACATTTGTTCAGTAGTTTCTGAGAACATTTATAACTAATTAGCTCATATTTAGAGTTGATTTCATGCTGCAAAGTGGCACTTAGTGGACATTTTCTGAAATTTAACAAAAAAAAAAAAAAAAAAAAAAACTTAAGCACGTGTTATGTAGTGTCCATGTGCAACTTATTACGTACCGAAATTTGGAAGCGATCTCCTCATCCTTTTCGGCTGTAGACTGCTGTTTTGTTTACCGGGGTAGTTTAATTATAAGCCCGGTGAAAAGTATTTGAAAATTATGTAAATTTAGTATGTACGGTTTCTCTCATAATAATCCCAGAAATAATGTAGTTTTACACTCTGTCTCCATGGAGTTTCTCTGAAATTTTTAATTTGCTACAGTAATCCAATAGGTACTTACATATTATCCCGGCGATAATTTCTGCCAAACTATTTTTTGTTAAACGTGCTGGCAAACTGTCGCATATCGTATTCTGTACCATCCATAATTTCATGTGTCCGACATTTATGTGGGCAAAAAATTGCTTGTCTTGGTGGCAGGACAACTGAGATAATATGTAAGTACTATCCGATAATTAACAAAAAAATCCGATTATTCTGTCTTCGAAATTTATCAGGCATGTGATTTGTCCGCGAATTAGTGGAAATCCTCTAATTTTGAATAGCTGATTAGCGGACTTCTGCAAATTTTAATCTTTTCAGATCTTCAGCGAATTTCAATCAGGTTTTCTTCAATCTGGTTTTAATTAAAGTACTTTCATATGATAAAAACTGTGTCATTTTGCGCTCTGTTTATAAATAAATGGAATCCGGTTGGCTCACCAAACTGATCGTGTGTTTCCTCAAAGGAGTGAAGTAAGTAAGTAAGCCAATGGAAAACACGCAACTAGAAACATCAATGGGACTAATCTGATTGGCTGCCGAGCTCATCACTTTTTAAAACGCCACATATTGTATCGTTCATTAGTGATATTAAAGCGCCAGATTCTTTTGGTATTGTGTATTTGTTAATAACAGGCGTATAATACAGTATAGGACCGATTATCCGAAATGGTCGGGACTGAAGGTTTTTGGGATTTTCCGTATTTTGGGTTCTTTTTCCTGTTAATGTTTCCAATTTACAAAATACAGTACAAGTCTCAAATCCGGGACTGTGGTAAATCCGGAATTTTTCCCGATTTTCAGTTACTAGCCATTTAGACCAATCTACCAGCCAAATTTGTAATAAAGATAGAAGCATTAAATTTATTTTAGCAACTTAATTTTTCGTTGCAGGGAGACAAAGAATAACTAAAAAAAAAAAGAAAACAATGAGAAATTTGAAGACTTAATTATTTCATTTTAATTATGTTTATTGTTTATTACAATTATGTTTATTGTTTGTTAATTCAAGTGACCGACTGCCAAGTTAACGTGGCAGGACTATATCAGGCAGGGTTGGCTTTTTCCCATCCAAAACTTGTTTTTCCCATCCCACTGGGAAAAACTGGTAAATACCGGAAAAAAGTGTTATATAATGGGAAAAAGTGGTAAATACTGGGAAAAACTTCCAAATGACAATATGCAAGATGTATTCTGGCTTCCTGAATATAACATGTAAAATTAGTTAGAAATACATAGTTATTACAAACTTCCCTTACGTTTAAAATTATTCTGTAGAAAAGCAATATAATTAAATAAGAATTATTGCATAAAATATAAAAAAATGCTCATAAAATTTTTTAATAATAATGAATTTCCTAATTAAATATTTCAGAACTTAGAACACAATAAAATGAAATTATTAAACTTTAAAATATCAGTATCATCAAGAGAAGAAATGAAGAATTTGTGTTAAATTTAAGTAAAAATGTTATTGTTTTTGTACATTATCTATTGTATTTTAGTAAATAATCTTCATCTGTATAAAGAAGCAAAAAATATGTACAACCAATTGCAACCAGTTGCAAAAGCCCTCACAAAGTTACAACACGATAATAATGCCAATATTGCTGATGC
This sequence comes from Cheiracanthium punctorium, assembly GCA_038373885.1. Lineage (NCBI taxonomy): Eukaryota > Metazoa > Arthropoda > Arachnida > Araneae > Cheiracanthiidae > Cheiracanthium > Cheiracanthium punctorium. Next base: position 85,759 of record JAWZYV010012913.1, read on the forward strand.
TTGTGAAGTTTATCTAGAGCTTCTTCAAAATAAAGAACTCAATCCACATTTCAGCAAAGTGAAAGCTAGCTTTGATAAAGCAAAGACCCCTGTCCATTTTTTGGCACATCTGATGAGTCCAAAATATAAAGGTGAAAAGTTATCACAAGATCAGGAGGAATCTGCTCGTGAATATTTGCAGGCTTTAAATCCAAAGTACTTACAATACACGATGCAGTTCAAGACACAAGATGCACCTTTTCCAAAGACATTTTTCTCTGAAGACATTACAAACACTATTTCACCTGCACTATGGTGGAAGAATTTAAGTAAAAGTAAAACTGGAATAGATGCAGAATTTCTCCAATTAATGGAACATCTTCAGGGGTGTCCTGCATCATCACCATCTCTGGAGCGTATTTTTTCTAATTTTTCTTTCATTCAAAACAAGATTAGAAATAGACTGGGTTTACAAAAAGCCTCTAAATTGGTATTTTGTTATATGATGCTAAAATCTAATAATGCGGAAGTGGAAGACGAAGAATATTAATACGATAACACTTTGTAAATGTATGGGAATCTATATGGTGTGTAAATAAATGCACTCCATTGTCTGTTTTTGTAAATCTTCCTTTTCTTTCTTTTTTGTTTACCTTTCAAGTTATTTACTTAGAACTCAATTTTGACATTTTTAAAGGTTGTTTTGAATTTATATTTATTTTTTTAATAATCAGTTTTTTTCCATGTGGGAAAAACATAGTATTTCCTAGGACGGTAAATACCGGTTTTTACCATGGTATTTACCGGGAGTGGGAAAAACCTTGCCAACCCTGATATCAGGCACTGTGAAAAGATGAAAAATACCAACGTGGTTGAAGGGAAGAGTGGCTCGGTTGCAATTAAAACCCTCATTGGTCATATCCAAGTGACCCCACAATCGCGCTGCCCCCCCTCCAACTCTGCCCAAAGAATTCTACTCGTGTGTTAAATCTATGCCTCCGCCTTCATGTCTGGTGCAGACAGAAGCGTTGACAAAAGGAGAAAACAACCACTTCCTGAAAGGAGGAAGCTAATTTTGCGGGAAATCGAATTTCAGGGTGTGTAGGTGAGTAAAAATGTCAGCACTAGAGCTCGTAGAGGTCGGGTGTCGACGAGGAAGGAAAACTCGGTCTTTTGAGCATCACTCACCATTGTGGCGAGTGGACCTAAACTTTTACCAGCCAGTAAGGATTTTTTAATCGCCATTTGGTGAGTGGCGAGCGACATTTGCGAGGGTTGCTTGTAAGGAAGTTAAATAGGCTTTTGTTAGAAAAGAGCTCCCCTCGCCTGCATGACGCTAATAAAAGATCATATACACGGAAGAAATTTGTACATTTGAATGAATCAGCGTGGCTTTGAAATTATCTAAAGGGGGTCAGATAAAAATGACCTTATAAGCGATAACGATTTTTAAAACTTGACCATATATCCGATAATCTATAACAAAGAATTCCTATTCAGTGAGCCGGCACTTTGGAAAAGTGATCTTACATGCGGATGACCTTTAGAGATGTAACGAATAGTGATTTGGCCGAATACCGAATATTTGGCCAATAGCTCAGGCCGAATACCGAGTATTCGGCAAATAGTTTAGGCCGAATACCGAATATTCGGCGGCCGAATATTAAATTTTTAAAATTTCAATCTAATTGTAAATAAAATATCGCTTTTCAATTTTGTAATTAAAGACTAATTAAAATTCCTTTTATGTTATTTGTAGGTACTTAAAAACACACAACAGTATATTATCTGTAAAACTAAAGAAATCTTGGTCATGAAAAAAATAGCTTTTACAAAGTAAAACACTAATAACAGCATAATTATATTTTGAGATATTAATATTTTGATAAATATGCTATGGTAAATGTGATTAATCTGGTAACTATACACCCAGTCGCAGAAACCATGCGACACAGCAACACCCGTTGCAGATTCTTGAAAAAGTCTGCAGACTATTTTAAGAGTTCGTATGGAACGATATCGCCAACTGCACCAGTGATTTAATATAAAATCTTACTCCATCCTTTTCGTGAATAATCATATTTTCGTTCACTGCAAGCCCATTATGCTAACCTTTGTATCAACAGTTAAAATTACGATATATTTTTGATAAATTATGATTGTTTCGACAAAATATTTCTTAATCTTTTGGGTGAGTTTTTATTTTTCAACCAAGTTTTGTAATTTTGTTGCATTAAAATATGAAACATGTTTATAAAATTCATTAAAATGCTATTTGAAAAGTGAATTGGCCAATACTTCACAGAAAATTTTAGAAAAAAGGGGGGAGGGACATAATTCTAAACCTGGTTGTCGAAATTATGTAACTGAACAAGAGAAATCTACACAATTTGAAATTGTAGGCAAAATGAATGCTCTAAATTGTGCAAATGCTGCATATTTGACACATAAGATGAATGTGCTGATTCAGTGGCGCACCCAGAATTTTAGTTTAGGGGGGGGCTGAGCTGAAAATACTGCTGAACTCGGTTATAGTGAGATCGATAATAGTTACAACCCTCTTATAACGTCAAAATATTCTGTACCACTTGATTTGCCCATACAACACAAGCAAAAACTCATTATAGAGTCATAAATAATTATCTGATCTTTTCAGTGATATTGTACTGACTTTAACAGTGTTTCATAAACTCTCTAAGTATTTAAAAACTGACATCTTTTTAGGTAAAAATACTTTAGAAATAATTTGAAGACAATAAATAATAATAATAGTAATAATTCATTAGTGACAATTTTCATTTTTTTAAGTTTTTCACTTCAAACGTTCCACCTTTAGGGGGGGGGGGCTTGAGCCCCCATAGACCCCCCCCCATAGGTGTGCCTATGTGCTGATTTAATATACATTTATGGGTAACCTGCAGTTTATCTTGCAGACTATTTTTGTATTTTTAAATCTGCGTGGCAGACTGGTACAGAAAATTCTGCAACTGGGACTATACATAATCACATCATGTTTTGGGCTTGACAGCCTCAGAGAAAAACATATTTAGCAGCTTTTCAAAATTATGTTTGTAATTGAGGATCTGAAAGAATTCTTCCTATCCAAACCCAATAAGGAAATTAGAAAATGAAGTAGCGTTGCCAAGTAGTAAAGTCTGCATTTTTGTAATATTATTAAATACATTAGATTATGTTCCATTTAGCTTAAAATTCAATGACTTAGAACATTTTATAATTGAAATTAACATTTTAAAGTATAACTAAGCAATCTTTTTTTTTGTAAATGCATTAAAAAAAATAGTTTTCTCTCTTTGTTCTGAAATTATTCAGCTCAATATCTAGCAATATTCGGCCAGCTGAGTATTCGGCCTACCAAATATTCGGCAAAACAGCCAAATAGGCCGAATACCGAATAGTGGCTGAATATTCGTTACATCCCTAATGACCTTATATCGAGGTCTGACTGTATGTACATACAATTTTAAATGCATCATTAGCATGTCATTAGTTAAAGAATTTAAATATACACTGCTGAACGGGCCTAAATTTTACAGAATACTTTATTTGCTGATAGCACTGTTGATTCGAATACCTACTTCAAGAATTTCTCAATGCTGGGATCCTTTGGACTTTACTGATTTAGGATTATACAAATTCTGTGATATGAGTTATAAAAAATTGTAATAATGAGATAAAGTTTCCAAAATGTGCACTTAACCTTCCTTGTATAGGCCTGCACTGTAAAAGAAAAAATCGTAGAGTGGTGCTGTGGCATGGGGAAAAATCTTTAAAATGGTCAGCTATAGCTTTAACAGCTGCTGAAAACTAATCACTTTCAATGTAGCAAGCTTGCATGTGAAATGTGTAAGAGCCAGGATGTCAAAAATTTAAAGCAATTCATTTAAATTGGTGATTTTAATATTGATTAAGATAAGTTGATTGTTTAAAAAGAAAATCTTAGATTTAAATCAGGGATGCACAACTTCTGTCCCATTATTAGTTCATACTACCTGTTCTATTCATTGGCCAACCTAATTGACATAGAAAAACACGAATTTGATCTATCAATTTAATTTTTAAGAAAAGGAATTAATTTTGAAAATTTAATTACTCTAGGCTTTTGTTTTCAATTGGTTGTTCGGTTAGTTGATATTTAATAGCACAAGGTCCAGAGAGGACATACTGCGCCAGACAAGGTGTGTATATAGTAAAATAGAGTTTTCAGGTAAAAAGGTGTTGTATAAAACATTTATAGCTGAAAAACATGAGGTCTAAAAATGATAAAAGCAAACTGTAGAAAGGTAAAAGGTAGAGTAAAAAGACAAGAACATCTGGATGGGGGCTCCCATCCAGATACCAGACAGAGAAAAGTATATACTTCACAATGAGTAAAGAATATTGATACGTCGAAGAACGGCGAACAAATTACAGTGCGGGGTTTCACCCAGTATTTCATCAAGTTTGGGATGTGAACAGTTAAAAAGTATTTGGTAGAAATTGGTAAAAACAGTGGATGAGGTTAAAAGATGTTGAATGGTGAGGCAAGTATGACAGTGGGAGCACTCTGGAGCAGGTTCACCAAATAGTAGGTGCTTATGAGTAAGCCGCGTACAACCGATGTGGAGACGTGTCAAAATGACATCTAGTCTGCAATAGGGATGAGATGACCAGTGTGTGAGTGCTGGACGGATAAAATGAAGTTTGTTCCCAGTTTCACTGGCCCATTTATCGATCCATATTCGTTTCACTATGCTGGAGATGCTAGATTTTATGTCTCTAAAGGAGAGATTGCCGGTGTATGGGAGGGTCGCATCCTTGGCTAGTGTGTCGGTCTTTTTCGTTTCCACTGATCCCGATGTGACTGGTTACCCAACAGAAGAGGATCCTGTACCCCCGGTTTATGAGTTGTTCATACTTATGTAAAACTTTCATGATGCAGCTATGTGTTTGAAAGCCAGATTTTAGGTTTTCCTGTACACTGAGGGAGTCTGAGTATATTATAAAGTTCTTTGCATCATTTCTGGAGATGTACAGAAGGCTTTCGTAAATGGCCAGTAATTCAGCTGTGAAGACAGAGCAAAACTGAGGGAGGGTATAGCTGCATGTGTAATTTCTACCTACAAAGGCAAAGCCGACGTGATTTCCAGTTTTAGAGCCATCTGTATATAGCTCTCCATAGTTTGGGTATTTGTTCCTGTGCTCTAAAAACAATTTCTGATATATTATAGGGTCAGTGTCGGGTTTTGAAAAGCCTTTAAAAGGTTGTGGGTATGATATCTGCAACATACCCCAAGGGGGTATTGTCTTTAATTGATGGAACAGCTTTATAATTCTCCACTGACCACTTTTGGTACCATACTTTGTCTTTAAAACCCATGCCAAATACAGTGTTTTGAAAAAGGCCTACCTTTCAGATTATTACAACTGAAGGCAGCGGAATAAAGGCTAAATGGACCCCTTTTTTTTCTGACGCTGTACCTTGTCTAAGAAAGACTGAGCATTCTTGTTATGTGTGTGAATTCTTCTGTTTCAAAAAACTATGAACAAGTGCCTATGCAAGATATTAAAAATTTTTAATAATAAATAATTTTCTATCATTTGTGCACTCATTAAAATAAAAATAAAAATGCTTGTGCTGAGTGGGAATTAAATTTGCATTTCATAGATTATTTTTTTTTTAAAGTTTTCATTTATGAAGTAGCTTAATAGACAGATAAATTTTTAACCACAGCTTGAGAATAGTCTTACTTACAAAACTGCATAATTTGATTTTGGGAGCTATTGAATTTTCCTTCATAGAATATACTTCACACTGTTTCTTACAAAGAAACAACATCAATGCAGGGATGTTAATTCTGCGCCGAGCTGCGCCGAAACACAAATTCTTGTGCCGAACTGCACTTTTAGCCGATTTTTGCGCCGGTCTGTGCCGAATACGTCATTTTGACTCTTTCAGGGTGCGCCGAAACACAAATATTGCGCCGAACTGCGCTTTTAGCCGATTTTTGTGCCGCTCTGCACCGAATACGTCATTTTGACTCTTTGTTAAATTTTTGCTACGCTCATTTATCTTTTAAAGCGTGTATGGAAAGCTAGTTAGCAGTAAAGCAAGATTCAAACTGCGTGCGAAAGCTACATTCCGAAGCCATTCTACCCGCCTCGGATCGGAGCCGTCGGGCTTTGTTAGTCACCTCAATCAGGGCCGGCCAGATAGGCAAACAAGTAATCATCGCTACGGGCACCTTTTTTTGTTTATGAAGGGGCACGATTTCCAACTTAAAATCATAAAAGCAATTTTGAAAAAAGTAAAAGGGACGTCTTTTTCTACGTTTGCAGGGTGGAGTGGGTGTCATGTACCGCAGGGCCGTCCCTGATCTAAACCAGACTGGTCCGTAAAGAAAACAGTATATTACGGTGACGTCCCAGCCCCTAAAAAATCACGGTTTATGACCCGGCCCGTAGCAAGAATGAAAATTGGAAGCATGAACGGTTTAGAAATCAGAATCTAGGCTGTCTGAATTAATAGAATATTTCATTTCAAAATAATCCGGAAATCCGCTGCCAGTGGTGTAGTCGCGGGGGTAGAGATCTGTGCGGGCCCAGGCTTTTGCAGCACGATTCATTCAAGGCACGGGCTGACCTCAGCATTTTCTAGAATGGACCGGAACAAGCGTATACTCTTAAAGACGGTCCTCTGCGCTTGCAAAATTGAGCCTTTCCGGAAATTTTTGCTCTCCTAAAATTTGGACAAGACCAAACGATTGGCTTGTGATTCCCCCCCCCCCTTCCTTAAATCATGATTAATATACGAGCTGGACCGGGTCTGAATTTTTTATTTTGATTAAATGCCGGGCCGGGCTAGACATTTTCGGCCCATGAAGATCATGAGCGGGGATATGCCGTCTCACTACTTTTTCATTCGAGCTTATGTCAGCAAAAGTAAGTGTTCTTCACTTTTCATCATGGACGCATGATTTTTGAGTCTTCAGTTGCGAGTGTTCCTAAACCTTTTTTCTTAAAACTACACCACTGTTTTTCTTTTTGTGTGTGTGCAGGCTCTACGAGAGGGGGCAGACGGGGCGACGCCCCTGGGCCCGTGTTCAGCCAAAGTGCGTCCGCAAATTTTTCAGAATGTGTTCGAATTTCATTTATAGATCCGTAATTAAAATCTTTATTTTAAAATAGACTAAATTTTGAATACATAATTCTAGAATGATATAAACGGCAGAAATGTTAATTCTACCATTTAAATATTAGTATTTTTACAACGTTCGAACATGCATTAAAAGTACCATTGCATATGAAAAATACTTCCCTCCCACTCTCTTTCCATTTAGCATTTATATGAAAACCATTAAAAAGAGCAGTTTCACACACACACACAAAAAAAAATTCCTTCTGTCCATGTAAATCCATGTATTGTTTTTACCAAGTTGCTGATAGCATAGCCTGTATACACCCTTTTTTTTCCAGAGCTTTCCTAAAGTGCTTTCAAATAGTGTTTTGCTTTTAGCAAATGGTGTTTGCTTGCAAACTTTGCTTTTCTTGTATGCATTTATTGTGTTCCTAAATCTTCAATTTTATGCTCGAAAATCATGTTAATTCTGATCTCGAATCTTAGTTTTCCTCTCAGAAACTATTTTTTTGTGCTCCTGAGGTGCTCCCAAATGGAATTTTTCTGCTCCCGAGGTGCTCCCAAATGAAATTTTTTCTGCTCCCGGGGTGCTCCCAAATCGAGTGTTGGAGTTAACATCCCTGATCAATGTTAAATACCATAAATAAAGAACTCTCATAAATAGAAGAATTTTTTTTTTTTTTTTTTTTGGTATCTTCATAAAGAAGGACCAAAACACACTTTTCATCCGACATTTTAATTTGAAAATACTTCAGCAGTTATTTAGTTTGAATGCATGTATTGTGATTCATAATAGTATTCGGTGCATTAAACCACATCAAGGAGGGAACCAAGTGTTAGAGAAAATGGTTAAATTTTCCTATTGAAGTTAATGTCTCATTTTTTTTTTACATTATAGCAAAGGACTGAGGGACTTAGTATTGCACCAGTGCTTGTTCAAATTCTAAACTTAGAAAAACTGAAATTATTGTTCCTCTATTGCAGCAGAATTTAATATTCTACTGAAGACTTCTGTAATCACTGCTGTAGAATCATGGATGTGAAAGGTTGCAGCAATGGCACTTGTCAAAACAAGATTCCCGAAAATTTGTATTTGGAAAGTAATTCTTGTGTTCATACAGATAATACAGTTTATGAACGAGAGAAAGAATTTTCTGCACATCAAGACACAAAGACACTTCTCCAAATCCAGACAGACAGTAATTCTTTCTCGAGTGACATCTGTCAGGAATCATTTTCTGAGGCAAAACAGTTAAATACACATCATCGCAGTCACAGAGCTCAAAGACATTACTTATGTGACGTATGTGAAAAATCATTTACTGTTAAAAGTAAATTTCAAAAACATATTTATACCCATACAGTCAAGAAACCTCATGTGTGTGATGTGTGCGAGAAAACATTCTCTTCGAAAGGGCACTTGAGTAGTCACCGTCGTAGTCATACAGGAGAGAAACCTTTCAAGTGTGATCTGTGTGGGAAAACATTCGCTCATAAAGGAAACTTGTATATACACCTGCGTTCCCACACCGGAGAGAAACCTTATTCATGTAAGGTATGTCATAAAGCATGTTCTACTCAAAGTGGTCTGCAAGCTCATCTTTGTATGGAATTGAGGAAGAAACTTCACAAATGTGACATTTGTGAAAAAGCATTTACTGTTCCAAGGAATTTGAAAAGACATCTTGGAACTCACTCGGAAGAGAGGCCTTATGTTTGTAACATATGTAAAAAAGGTTTCTCTGACAAATCATACTTAGAATCTCACCTTCGTATCCACATGAAGAAGAGCTTTGTGTGTGAAATTTGCCAAAAAGCATGTACCACGCGAGGTGAATTGAATGTTCATCTTCGTACCCACACAGGGGAGAAACCTTATGTGTGTGAAGTGTGTGAGAAAACATTTTCTTCCAAACAAGGTTTGAAAGAACATGCTCGTACTCACACTGGTGAAAAACCTTATGTGTGTGATTTATGTCAGAAAGCATTTAACAAGAAATGTACCCTGGATTTGCATCTTCGTACTCATAAAGGTGAGAAACGTTACACTTGTAATGTATGTCAAAAAGCATTCTCTCAGAAAGTGCACATGAAAAGTCATCTTCGTGTCCACACACGGGAGAGACCTTATTCATGTGATGTGTGTGATAAAACTTTCTCTGATAAAGCACACTTGACAGTCCATCATCGTACTCATTCAGGAAAGAAGCCTTTTGTGTGTGACGTGTGCAAGAATACTTTCACTACAGCCCAAGCGTTGAAGAGCCATCTTCGTACCCATACAGGCGAGAAGACTCATGTGTGCGAGGTGTGTCACAAGGCATTCTCCCGGCCATGCTTCTTGAAACAACATCTTCGTGTCCACACTGGAGAGAAGCCTTACAAGTGTGATGTGTGTAACAAAACTTTTTCTCAGCAATCAAACTTGAACACACATCTTCGTACTCACAAAGGTGAGGAACATGCCATGTGTCATTTGTGTGAAAAAACATTCTCTAGGGAAGATAAGTTGAAAGAGCATCTTCGTAAACACACTGGAGAGAAACCATTCGAGTGTGATATTTGTGAAAAAGCATTTTCTGATAAAGCAACCTTGAAAACGCATGCTCTTTTCCACACTGGGGAGAATCCTTATGAATGTCATGTATGTTATAAAGCATTCCCTGTAAAAAGGAACTTAAGTCTTCATCTCTTAAGTCATAGAGAAGGGGAAACCTGATGAGTATATTGTGTGTAAGAAAACATTCTCTGAGAAGACTGGCTGGATTAGACATCTTTCAAGATGATCTCCACTCTGAGGAGGAATCTTTAAAATTTGTATGACATACAAATGATTATAATTAAACTTCCCCTTTTACTCCTAAATATGATTCTATACTCAAAGCAAATGAACAGAATGTAACCAAATTCAGTGATCGTTTATTGGTTACTTCGAATCATTTTTTGTTCTGAATTCATCATTTAAAGCACCACCTTGTGGACATTCTTTTAAAACTGAACGTTTTCAAAGTCCTTGAGCACATCTTACGTGCAGTCCATATGCCTAATTTGATTGTCATCGGCTCAACCATTTTATCTACAAAGTTTAATGATAAACAAACTGTATTTAGGAATGCATTTTCTGGAAACATTCTTGAACACATATCTCAATAATCAGAAAAGAAAAAAAACCCTTAATTTATGTATCATTGATATCTAAACTACAGCTGCCTTTTGTCATAACCTTTGAGTGCCAAGACTTCTATTTTATGGCCAGTGCTGAACAATGTAATAGAATTGTTTAGTATTTTATGACGTTAGACATTTTTTATTGATGAAATACTACAAAAGCATTTGTTTTCACAAGCCCATTGTAGTCACAAAAATTAAAACCCCGTTCAGTAATTTTTTTCCCCCTGCTTCAAATAATAATTAAAAAAATTAAATTATTCACTTACCTACCAAAATTTAATGATTTATTGCACAGTTATACAAGCTCTTTCTTGCAACTATTTCTTGAATAAGCAGAACTCATTCTAGCCTGGGTCAGTGAGGTGCCGCACCCTGATGCCCTTGTTTAAAAAAATACCACCTTGTTACCTATTGATTCGCGTTCCCTGGTGATGAAAAACTTGACACCCTCTTTTGTCCGCAAGTTTTTTTTCTTTTTTTTAATCTCTACGGAAGTTTCTTTAGCCTTTTTATTTGTTCAACTCTTATTTGATTGCTCACACATAACTTACTAATAGGGATCGACCGATACTTTACCTATAAATTCATTCTTAGAAATAGCCAATACCGATACTTTACAGTTATTGTATCGGCCGATACCGATACTTTACATGATTTAATGCCATTTAAATCTTTATCTGGAGGCAGTTTTTGCAACAAGAGTGCAGTTCTCGTTAAAATGAATAACACCATGATGAGCCCATTGATAAAAATTTGAACCCAGTAGAAAGCATTAAAAAGAATAAGCAGTGAATACTTTGAAGTGAGTGTACAGTATTTATAGTCCTACTTTTTTCTATTAAAACGTGTCGACCATTGGCTGAATTTATAAAATGCTGAACATTGGGAAATGTCTGAAGTGTGCAGGTTCAGGATTCTTTCTCCTCGCGTGGCTATCTATCTGACAGTCTAGAGTTTGGAGTGGTTTTCTCCAGATGTATCTTGAATATTCTCCTACCAGTGTTTTTAGAGAACTTGCCTTGCCGAGGTTGTCAGACTATCGCTACAAATTGCAGCACGTCATGTTTTTGAATTAGCTGGGTATAATTAAATTCTAATTTTACACGGAGCACGACTTTTTTAATTTATTTTTAACATCAAACAAAACAAAATTTTAAAAAAAAAGCCTCACTACACAAAAAATTTATAAGGTAAAACTCCAAATTATTTCATGAATACGATTGACAGCACACATATTGTGATGAATTGGAGCGAATTCGGCGTCAAAAGATCGCAATTTCAAAAACAATTTTTATTTTATTTTTTTTAATGCAAAAATCATGAAGTACACAAATTGAATGCTGATTGCACTATCGCATGTTTAATAATATTTTGTGCTAGTTATAAAATTAATCTTAATCCAAGAAATGAAAGTATTACAAAAAAATGTCTTAAATAAATTACATTTCCTAAGTCGGGCCAGATCAAATAGAAAATTAAAGTAACATAAAATAACTCATTTTATTAAATTTTATCGTAAGATTTATGAGTTTGAGATCAAATTTTCTAAAAATTTCAGATGCTTTCAAATCTGATAAATCTTTATTAGTGTCTAAAAAAATAATTGCTCTCCCCCCCCCCCCCCAAAAAAAAAAAAGTTAATAAATAAATAAAAGAGTGTTTTTTTTAGTGCAAAGGTTTGCCATAAATATAAAAACTCGTACCGAGAATTTCTCTGTAAAAAATTCAAGAATTCGAATTTCTGCTTTACACACAGACGTCTAAAACTTAGAAAATAATAATTTCAATATTTCTTAATATAGCAAATTTTTAAAACAGACAAAATAGTATGAACTAACTTTTCCTAGCAGCATATTGATTATAACTACATACAAATTCCTAAATCCATACAAATGGTTCTAAAAATTTGGAATAATGAATTTTTTAATATCTATAAAAAAACTTGTAAAATGTAAAACAAAAACAAGGGCTGCATGCAATATAGATACCGTATTTACCCGTGTATAAGTCAAGAAATTTTGGACAAAAAAGAGGCTTTAAAGTTGGGGGGTCTACTTATATGAGGGTCCTTAATTTTTAATTATTTTTCTTTTTAATCAGAGGTCAAAAATGCCCTTTTATAAGACAAGTGTTCTCTTCCTGCATTCCATAACACAATGACGGCTTTTCAGGTTGATTTTCATACCAGGAAGAATTTAGTGATACAAAGATTGAAAATGGTATGTTGTTGTTCTTGTTGGATTACAGCCAATTAGCTACGCGTGGACTCTAGGTTCGAAGGGTAGGGTGCCCCCCGTCCCCCGTGGAGGTCTCTCTAAAGGATCCTAACCCAATATGCGTACATGATTTTGTGAAGGGGTTGCAAAACGGACCCAATTTTTGTCTGCATCAAACCCTGATACATGTCAAAAAACTTATTTATTTTATTATTATTATTATTATTTTTTTTTTTTTTAAAGAAACAGATGCTAGCAAATGGTTAACTTCTTCAGGAAATCAAAAAATAAATCTACAGAAAATTTTGTATATTAGTGAAAGAAAAAAATTGACAAGTATTTTAACAGGGTGTCTACCATCATGCAAAGGTCACGAAAGTCATGGAAAAGTCAAGAAATGGGAAAAGGTCACGAAAGTCAAGAAAAGGTCAAGAAATGAATCACCAGGTCACGATTTGCGACTCAACTACGCTTTTTCCATTTCATTCAAATTCGTAGTTTCTAATTTTTTGTGACAGACAAAATTTAACAGTTTTTCATGTGTTTATTTTATAGGAAAGCATTAAAATACTGTTCATTTGCTATTTATAAAATGTCATTTACATGTTATTTAGCAGAAATCATCAAAAATGATGTCTGCCAAATAGTTGTATAATGAACTGACAATAGTTCAATATGTTGAGTGCGTGTTGTTTTACACCTTGGGAATTTCAAAAGTTGGCAAGTATGTGTTTTCAAACCTGAGAAAAGTATATCAGTTATCCACCTTCTCGCCTCAAAAAAAAAAGTTAAAATTAAGATTATTTAAGAGTAATTTTTTTTTCTCCCTTCATTCCCTGTCAAATTCAGTGTTTTGATTATTTTCCACATTTTCTTTTTTAAAAACAATAACTTGGATTCCACTTAAAATTATAATTATTGCTGATCCCCATGTTTCATAGCTAATAACTTCAATTTCCCAAAAGTTTTATGACATATTATAGACTTTCATAAGTTCTGTGTTACCATAGATGTAAAAAGATTTACAATGTACAAGCTACATACATGTTTACAAAATAGCAATTGGTCCAAGTTAACTGAAAGCAAACGGCTGATCAGTGAAAAAGTTGGGGAAAAAAAAAAAAAAAAACGCTTTAAAAATGGGCAGGGAAAAGAAAAACTCGAAGAATTTTGTAATTCATTGTTAAAATCAAAATCAGTTGTATATTTTTCTGCAAAATTTCCACCAATTCTAGAACGCCGGATAGAACATATTCTGCATCCCTGCCACGATGTATTTTTGATATTAGAGTTTCGTATTTGTTATGGTCAAGAAAAGGTAAGAAATCAAGCTTACTTTTTGTGGTAGACACCCTGTTTAACTTCCGCAATTGACAAATATTGCATTTTTGTTTCATTTATTTATTTATCTATTTAGTTGCCTTGTGGCCACTAGACTATCATATCATTATTACCAGACTCAGATTATATAGATAAACATATAAATAGCGCACACAGATACTTTTTAAAATTTGCAAACTGCATTGATAATAAATCATGCTCATTATGTATGATTTTGCAAAGTGGTCAATCAATATAAATTTTAATAGTAGTAATGGTTAAAAATATGTCTTAATACTTAAATAACTAGGGGGGAAAAAAGGGTTGTGGTTTGCTATTAGGAGCAATACAGGACTCAAAAGCCACTCAGCGTTGTTGTTTTTTTTCCCCCCCTCCTTTTCCCCACAAAATTTTAAACAGGGTTCCTACACCCTCAGTGAAACCTGGAAAACAGGGAAAACTCATGGAATTGGAAATTAGCTCTTAAAACTCTGGGAAATCTCATGGGGAAAATGTAATTTTGCTTTAAAACCCTGGAAAATCCAGCTTCAACCCTGGAATTTTAAGAAAATTTTTCCCCCCTCTCTTTATTTTTATGGCTTTCACCCTATTCAAGGGTCAACTACTTCGCTAATGAAGCACTCATGCAATTGGAAATGGATTATACAAGATTAATCATCTATCACTTAAGACTGCTTAGGACGAATAGCACACTTGCTTCTCATTTTGTCTCTGCAGTTCTGAGCATTTGTGATCTGCTCTCTTTTCTCATTTGAGTTGGAGGGCTGTTCTTTGTGTTGTGTACTGTGCATAAAGTTAGATTGTGTAATATTATCACATATATACAAACTCTGCTGATATTTGCTAGATTACAATGTAGAATGTGTGTTACTATTAGTGCTAAATATTTCATTGTTTATGCATAGGATTGGTGGAATTTACTTAGTTCTAAAGCATATGGCAATTTTTACCAATAGCCTTGTGTACTGGCAATAGTATAAAAAACATATCTTGAAACTATCAATCAATGAAGTGGTCCCAAAAATTCTTTTTTACTTCTGTAAAGCTGTTGCATAATTTCTGATATTTTATAGGTGAAATTGAATTAAAAACCTTGTTTGATATAAATGTAATCCACTGATTTTGTGATAATTGAGGGGAGCATAATTTTGATTACCATAGTGCTCTCATAATTTCATTATCTTAGAACGGGGCATATAAATTAAAAGTATTTAGTCTTTATCTTATGTTTATTTTTTTGCGATAACCTGGAAATTCTTGAAAAATGAGTATGAACCCTGTTAAAGAAATTATTTAAGTTCACAGGAAGTTTTGCATTTTATCTTGGTCTGATTATGACATTTAATGCACATTGATCCCGCTCTGGGAACACCAAACTCTGACGTTTTGACTGTTGCCAGTCACGAAGAATAGATTTGATTTCTATAAACATAGTTGGGGTGGCATAGCTCCACGAGAATCCTTTTCTTTTTAGCATGTCATTTCACGTAACAAAAATGGTCACGATTATTTTTAACAGCACTGACACCTGCTGGAAAAAGGGCAGCCGTTGCCATCGCTAGACCTAACTACCAGCAAAATGACGGACGATCAAAACGTTCATTGTATGCCACAGATCTAGCAGGGATCACTCTAGAGCGTTTCAGGGGGGTGGCCCACTCTGGTGCCCTTTTTCCCGGTAAAATGCCGCCCTCCTTGCCCTTTTTCTTGATAAAATTCTGCCCTCCTTGCCCTTTTTCTTGATAAAATTTCACCCTCTTTGTTTTTTTTCAATCAAAATGCTGCTCTCCTTTTCTCCATCCCTTCTGGTTTCCCCTTCTCTTTGATTCTCTGCATGATAGACCCCAAAAAAGCCTCTCTCCAACAACATCAACCAGGAAGTTGATTTGTTTATTCTCTTATCAATGATGTGTGTGGGGGGGCATCTGCTCAGTCACCGCTCTTCTCCCTCCGGACCTGAGGAGAGGGTTAAAACTGTTTGCTGTAGCTTCAGGTCATAAAATATCTCATTAGAGAAACAATCTGTCATCCAGCAGAGTAGTCATAACAATAAATTATTTCCTACTGTAAATGGCGCTTTACCGTTTTTTATAAATGCTGTAAGTAATTAATAAACGCCACTTGGTTATTGTTTATTTTTTCAGATTTTCAAAGCACATTCATCCAAACTTACCGCTGGCTGCATGGAAAGTTCAAGACAAGGGCAATTCCGGAAGTCTGGGTAACACCCCCCCCACACACTCCTCCCCATTGATGTACTAAAAAGAATAGGGAAAAATTGATTCATTGACAGGGTGTGCAGCAGTCAGGAAATACTACTTGAAAATATCGAATTTCCTTTCAGCATAGGGGCCAAATTGATAACCAACTGATGATTATTCTATAGGGCCATGGGTGCCGGCAGCATAGGGCAAGGGGGGGAGAATGTCCTCCCCTGGATTTTTGTATGCAGTGTTTTCTCTTGCTTTTTTGCTCTTTCCAACATGGTAACCATATGTTAAAGTAGTCTTTGCCCCCCCCCCCCCCCCGGAAAATATTCTGCCGGCGCCCATGTATAGGGCTATTTTAGGCGGAGATAGGGGTGGAAACTGTCAATACAAAATTTGTGTCTATTTTGCAGCCCCTCCAAAAAAATGAAATCGTCGACGATTGCGAGAATGCAAGTCTCGTCGACTGCACGGGCACGCGCCCCTGGGATGTTCATTTTTACTGTACTATGTGCTCAGCAAAAGTCCAATGGACAGTGCGAAAATGCGCAGTGGGGAGAGCCATTGAGACTATTTTGAATTCATCGATTGGGAAATTAAAAATGTGTGCAAGAGGGTCAAATTGTTTCCAATCCCTGAAGGGTCGGGAGTTATTTTATAATTATGTAATTACGAATATTACACAACAATAATTATAAGACTTCTTGCCTGTTTAGAAAATCTTTTGCTGCCGCCCACGATAGAAAATACTATCGTTTTTCCCCCCCCCCTCTTTTTTTATTATGTCGTGCACTTGCAATTTATTTTTCCCTCGGACACGTCTTATCTAAACTGGAGTTCTTATTACAGAATATTTCCAAAAGTTATGCATATAGTGCTGCAACTAGAGGTCAAGTCGCCCGGAACAAACCTTTGTTTTGGCACTTCCTTCTTTCCATTTCAATTTTGACGTAACAGCACTATGCCTGGGGCAAGTGTCACGTTTTCCCTCCACTAGTTGCAGACTAGCATATATACAGAGAGAAAAGTTGCAGTGACGCTGAATCCGATAAAATTTGAATCTAAATCTGAATGTTTTCAGTCATTTTCGGGTCTGAAAATTGGCATGATTATGAAAAATTTGTCGGCAAAACCGGATTCCCGTTATTTTGCGATTACAAAATTTAATTTTTTTATGCTTTTTTTTGTTTTGTTGTTGTTGTTGAAATAAAGCATAATGGACGCCTTACACAATTTTTGTAAAAGTGTAGATTTCATTAAGTGAAAAAATTTGGTTTCAAAATTTGTTTAATCATTCGCTTAAAAAATTGCTATTAAGAAAACACATTTTCGGACATAAAAGTATGTTTATAAAAGCTACCCTTATGTGTTTGTAGACAATAATTACATAAGTTGCCCTTTTTGTGTGATATGATATGCCCTTTTCCCAAACACTGCCCTTTTTCTGTAATGTGCACCCTGCCCTTTTCCATTTCTAGAGTGATCCCTGGATCTAGAGACCCTTTTTTGACGACAGCTGGCTGTGCCCGCGAGCTAAGTCGAGTGATGGCAACGGCTGCCCTTTTTTCAGCATTGGGAAATGGTTGCGCCTCAAAGTTTTAAAATACTTTCTGAAACATTTTTTTCCGGATTACCCTGTAAAGAAAATTTTTAAATATTATTACTCACTGATATATTATGAAAGTTGCAATATCCAAGCCTCGCAGTTGGTCCTATTTTTAAAAAATTCCTACCTTCATCAATGTTTTATTTATATAGCCTAGTATTTTAATCATGGTTCGGACGGTGCTTAAAATACCTTAAAAAGTACTTACTTTTTTTTTCATTTTAAGGCCTTTAAAAAGTGCTTAAAAAGTACTTAATTTTTTACCTATATCCTTAAAGTTTCTCAGTATAGCCGCAAGGTGCTTAAAAAGTGCTTAATTTCTAGTGGTAATCGACCGTAAAATCGTCTGGCATCGAAACTTTTCGTTCCCCTTTTCCAGCCTCAAGCTGCGTTCATATTGATAACGCGATGACTCGCGTTCGTAACGCTATGACGTCATACTTTGGAGCCCCTTTTCAATAGCCAAGGGCCCTCTTAAGAGCCAGTCCGGGCCTGATTGTTCTTAAAATACTGAATCTCAACCAAAACTAGTCTGTTGCGCCCGGTGCGAGTTTAACCATTCTACCCCCCTGCCCCTCCCAAAAAAAAGTTCATCTAAAAGTTTATCTATAAGTTATTTCTGTTTTTTCGCCGTGCAGCTTTGCGCCCTGTGAAGGAACACTGTACCGAATAAACACTGCCTTACGCTATTATTAAAGTAAAAACTCGACTACACTACAAGTAATTGGCAAGCTCAGGAAACACTGAGTGCTTTTAAAATAAACCCCAATGTTATAAATATCAAAATTAATAAATGAATAGAAATATCAACAACACACAACATTCAAAGCTTAAAACAAACAATTCGCTGAAGCACACTCATTACGTAATCAACAGCTGGCCGTCCGCAGAGAAAAAAAAAAGTGTTTACTTTTGACTGGAGCCTGCTCATCGAATCGCTGTTTCACTTTATCAGCATGTGCTATACTGTCCGAACTTTTTGCGAATGCAAGATGTTTTTACAAGTTATTTATTTATTTCTATAAATTCGCCTTTGTTAATATAAAAACTGATGTTTTATATAAAATCGGACACTGATTATTTGAAAATGGAAATTGTAAGCTTCGTAAAATAGCGGTAAATACTTTAAAACATATGGGAAAGGAGATATTTTTACCGCTTATCCCCCCCCCCTCCGAAATACATCCCAGTGCGATGTTTCTTTTTTTTTTTTTTTTCAAAGGGAGGGGATCGCGGATGCGGCATTTCTGATAATTTTCTAGTAAATTAAGCTCATTTTCGTGGGTGCGATGGGTGCAGCGTTTCTGCCATAAATTACGGAATATGGACATACATGTTACTTGAGAGAAAAAAAGGAATTATTTTGTCTGTATTAATTGCTTGTACATACATGTGCAAGAAATTGTGGGCTTTTCAATTTTGGAAAATTGGCACATTTGCACTTAAAGCAACAACCTGCCAACTTTACAATAAGAAAAACTAAAGTTTGGTAATAATGAAAGTAATAAGGGGCTGTCCATAAATGTCACGCTTTTTAAAAAATATTCTTTGCCTCCTGCTCACACTTCACCATACCACCCTTGGCACATGTCATGCTGTATTACATATACATATACTTAGTTTAAAAACAAAGCACTATGCTAGAAATCAAATTTAAATGCTAGAAATCAAATTTAATTTTCTGATTTTAAATGTTTTTATTTTAATGTAAATGTATAATGTCACACATCTTGTCCCCCCCCCTCCCCCCTCGTCACAATTTCACAGCCCTCCTTTCCTCCAAGCGTGACATCATTTGTGGATAGACCCTACTTAAGAAAATTTTGGGGGTCCTTAAAAAGTGCTTATTTTTTTTGCTCTGAAAAGAGTCTGAACCATGTTAATGGTTTGATAGGCGGAACCTTAACATCTAAAAGAACATTTAACAGCTGTTGAAGCAGCGGAACATTTTACTCTTATTATTTTTAGAGGTAGGAATTTAAAAAAAAAATAGGACTAACTGCAACGCCTGAATATCAGTTCGTTCATATCTAGTGTATTATTTCTCTGTGAAGTAAGACTAGACAGCAGGATGAAAAAATAGTATAAACAATCCCACATCTTTTTTTGTTACCAGTGGGGTGATTTACAAATAGGTAGCCCCCTGCAACAGGGAAACTACTGGTCAAAGAGAACAGGGAAAGCCTAGAAAAGTCAGGGAATTTCATTTTGGCAGAAAAAGTCGGGGAAAATCGCTAATTTTAGCCCCAAACCTGGAAAATCACATAATGTGACCTGGAAAATTATCGGAAATCAGTGTTTGTAAGCAATGTTTAATCTTGCTTTAGGAAGCTGGAAATATTAAGGAGGGTATGCAATGTTGATATCACAAACGTAAAAAATAGTCTTGAAAACCTGGAAAAATCAGGTAATTATTTTTCAGAAATTGAGTAGCAACCCTGTGCAAGTATGCACTTTTAGCCCCACCTCCTTCTTCAGGATTCACATAAATTTTATAAAATAAAATTGGGATTGATACAGACAAAATTTCGTTCAATTTTACAGCTATTTTACAAAATAACAATTCATTAAAACATCTGCTTCGGAAAACAACATTTGAAAAAACAGCCTTTAAATGAACTTTTTAAACTGCAATTTATTTTGTTTTGTAAATCATTTTAACAAAAAAGTGAATTAAAAATTGTTATGAAAATTAATTCACAAAAATAAGTTATTTTTATGAAAACGGGATGCTGGGAGAAAAAATCCTGGATCAACTGCTGTAAATTTAATGGGAAACTGTTGGGGATTTTTACTCTTCGTGGCCCCCTGCACAGTGGGGTCCTCTACTATACCCCTGATTGTTGCCCCCTCTCCCCAAAATGCATTTTGCTCCTTTTTCTACGAAAAAAAATTCACTTCAACTGTATTTCTTGTATTCATTCTTCCAGCTTTCAATAAAAGCTTAGTTAATAATTTAGACTTCAATGAACATGCTCTAAAGAAAACCCTTTTTTGTAAACCATCATCCTTCATGTTGAATCTGATGTCCTCCTCCGAAAATTCAGCCTGGGCCATCTTTGGGTGGAATATTGTTTCTTTAGAAGAAAGGATATTTTAAGAATTCTTATTATTTTAGTTATTAAATGAAGCTTTTGTCTTATCAATTAGAAAACTGATCCACATTTTTCGTTATGTAAACAAGCTTTCAAACATACAGGATTTTTAAAGATGTAACTGCCTACAACTAGGTTTAGCCTATATTGTGCAATAAAGTAGCTTTTGCTATCAAAAACTAGACAGCAAATTCCCAAATCATATTTATGAGGCCAGTTTTAGAAATTAGAGATGTAACAAATAGTGATTTGGCCGAATACTGAATATTCGGCAAATAGTTTAGGTGGAATACCGAATATTAAATTTTTTAAATTTTCATTGTAATTGTAAATAAAACGTCTCCTCTAATTTTGTATTGAAATACTAAATAAAAACTAATTAAAATTCATTTTATATTATTTGTAGGCACTTAAAAATACACAAAAGTGTATTATCTTTTTAATGTCTTTTAAACAAGGGGTGTAAATGGGTTAAAGAAGGAATGGAAGTGGTGTGGGCAAACTGAACCTTTTGCACATGCATGGCTTGTCGAAAAAAAATTAAGGTTTGTGATAGATACTACTGCTGCAGACTGATTTAGAAAATTTTGATATAGGGTTTATCTATGAAATAATTCTAAATGTGACGACTACTGAAATTGTGGGAAGCAACTCCCTGTATTGCAGAAAATTTTCCATAATTTTATTTTAAATTTTGCACTTGAAAAGTAAAGCAGTGAAATTTTTTATAATTGTTCCTCTATTGCAGCAGAATTTGATATTCTACTGAAGACTTCTGTAACCACTGCTGTTAAATCATGGATTTGAAAGGCTGCGCCAATGGCACTTGTCAAAACAAGATATCCGAACATCTCTATTTGGAAAGTAATTCTTGTGATCATGCGGAGAATACAGTTTATGAATGTGAGAAAGAATTTTCTGCACAGCAAGACCCAAAGAAACTTCTTAAAATTCACTCGGACAATAATTCTTTCTCGTGTGACATCTGTCAGGAATCATTTTCTGAGGCAGAACAGTTGGATACACATAATCGTAGTCACACAACAGCGAAGCATTACTTATGTGACATATGTCAAAAAACATTTACTGTTAAAAGTAAATTTCAAAAACATATTCGTACCCATACAGTCAAAAAACCTCATGTGTGTGTAATGTGTGAGAAACCATTTTCTTCAAAAGCAGACTTGAATAAACACCATCGTACCCATACAGGAGAGAAACCGTACATGTGTGATCTGTGTGGAAAAACATTCGCTCAAAAGGGAAACCTGTATATACACCTACGTTCCCACACTGGCGAAAAACCTTATTCATGTGATATATGTTATAAAGCATGTTCTACTCAAAGTGGTCTGAAAGAACATCTTCGTACGGAATTAAGGAAAAAACTTCATAAATGTGACAAATGTGAAAAAACATTTACTCTGCCAAAGAATTTGAAAAAACATCTTGGTACTCACTCAGAAGAAAGGCCTTATGTTTGTGACATATGTAAAAAAGGTTTCTCTGACAAATCATACCTAGAATCTCACCTTCGCATCCATACAGGAGAGAAACCTTACATGTGTGATCTGTGTGGAAAAACATTTGCTCATAAGGGAAACTTGTATATACACCTGCGTTCCCACACTGGCGAAAAACCTTATTCATGTGATATATGTCATAAAGCATGTTCTACTCAAAGTGGTCTGAAAGCGCATCTTAGTATGGTATTAAGAAAAAAACTTCATAAATGTGACAAATGTGAAAAAGCATTTACTCTTCCAAAGTATTTGAAAAAACATCTTGGTACTCACTCAGAAGAGAGGCCTTACGTTTGTGACATATGTAGAAAAGGTTTCTCTGACAAATCATACTTAGAATCTCACCTTCGTATCCACATGAAGAAGAGCTTTGTGTGTGAAATTTGCCAAAAAGCATGTACCACTCGAGGTAATTTCAATATTCATCTTCGTACCCACACAGGGGAGAAACCTTATGTGTGTGAAGTGTGTGAGAAAGCATTTTCTTCCAAACAAGGTATGAAAGAACATGCTCGTACTCACACTGGTGAAAAACCTTATGTGTGTGATTTATGTCAGAAAGCATTTAACAAGAAATGTACCCTGGATTTGCATCTTCGTACTCATAAAGGTGAGAAACGTTACACTTGTAATGTATGTCAAAAAGCATTCTCTCAGAAAGTGCACATGAAAACTCATCTTCGTGTCCACACACAGGAGAGACCTTATGCATGTGATGCGTGTGATAAAACTTTCTCTGATAATGCTCACTTGACAGTCCATTATCGTACTCATTCAGGAGAGAAGCCTTTTGTGTGTGACGTGTGCAAGAATGCATTCGCTACGTCTTCAGGATGGAAGACCCATCTTCGTACCCATACAGGTGAGAAACCCCATGTGTGCGAGATATGTCACAAGGCATTCTCCCGGTCAGAGCACTTAAGACAACATATTCGTATCCACACTGGAGAGAAGCCTTACAAGTGTGATGTGTGTTACAAAACTTTCTCTCAACGACAACACTTGAAAATTCATCTCCGTACTCATGAAGGTAAGAAACCTCACACATGTCATGTGTGCGCAAAAGCATTCACTGCGAAAAGAACTTTGATACTGCATCTTCGTAAACACACTGGAGAGAGGCCATTCAAGTGTGACATGTGTGAAAAAGCATTTTCTGAAAAGGCATCTTTGCAAACACATGTTCTTTTCCACACTGGGGAGAATCCTTATGAATGTCATGTGTGTTATAAAGCATTTCCTGTAAAAAGGAACTTAAGTGTTCATCTCTTCAGTCATAGAGATGGGGAAGCCTGATGAGTATTGTGTGTGTAAGGAAATATTCTCTGAGAAGACGGTTTCGTATTAGATAGCTTGAATTTTGATCTTCATTCTGAAGAAGCTTTGAACTTTGTATGACGTACAAAGTGTACTGATTGGTGTTTTGATTGAAAAAAAAACAGCAAATTTAACAGTTTAAATATCTGATTTTAAATATAGAAACAATGTCAATATTTTTACAATTTTTTTGGTCATTTATTGGCTACTTTGGGTTATATTTCTGCTGAATTCTCTATGCAAAGCACCACCTTGTGGACATTTTTTTAAATTGAACATTTCAAAAATCTCCCTTGCACACATTTTTTATACAGTCCATATGCCAGATATGATGGTTATCGGCTCAACCACTTTAGCTGTAGAAATCTGTTTATATGGGAAGTTTAACTATAACCAGCCTGTATTTAGGAATGCTTTTTCTGGAAACAAACTTGAGCACATTTCTTACTATTTAGAAAAGAAAAAAAATCTTAATTTATGTATAATTGATATCTACACTACACCTGCCTTGTGTCATAGCCTTTGTTTCAAGTGTCAGTACTTCTATTTCATGGTGCTAGCAAATGCTGATCAATGTAACAGAATTTTTTAATATTTTGTGACATAAAATTTTTTGATTGATGAAATTGTTAAAAAATGTAACTGAAGCATTTGTGACCAATTAAATGCTTTAAATTTCAGTTTATTTTGTATGTCTAGTGCATAAATAAATTTATTTTTCGGATGCAATGAGTTTTTAAAAAATTATTTTGTGAAAAAATAGCTATTAAAGCTTTGTGCATTTCCTTTTAACACATTTCCATTATTATGTGAATCTATTCACACTAGTAGAGACCCATAATTAAAACAAATTAAATCTGTAGAATAAGTATTAAAAATGACGTAAGTATTTTCCAATTTCATTATAAAAACCTAGAAAAATACCATTAAATGTGCATGCATGCATTCATTCATTGGTTTTTTAACATTCTTCTAACTAGTTATTAAACACCCACTTAACTCGAAAGGCATATATGCTACAATGTGTGAATCTATTAAAATCATTTTTTGCCTTTTAATTTTTAATTTATACTTGACAGAATTGCAAAAGAAAAATACTAAAATCAATTTATTGTAATCAGAATAAATAGAATACATATTAACAACTGCATTATTTTTCTTGAAAAATAAGGTGTATCATAGTTTGCAAATGGTTAACTTTTTCATGAAAAGCAAAAAATAAAGTTAGGAAAAAGATCTTGCTATATGTATACAAGAAAAAATTGAAAGTTAGAACTATTTTAATTTCAGCTATCAACAAATACAGTGAAAATTCTTTCGGTGACCCCATCCTCCAACGACCAACTTTATAAGGCACAGCTTTTTTAACCCTTTCTACTTAAAAGATCATCTAGAAGGGACGACACAACCCTCTATAAGGCAATAGACCCAGTTTCTTGTCCAAACAAGTCACTCTACTGTAAAATCAAGTGCAGGTGCAAGTACTTATGCATCACTTACAAACCTTGTAGTTTGGAGAAGACACATGTCTAAGAAACAAGTAGCAAATTGATGTGATTGAGTTAACAAAAAAGGAAATCCAGAGAGGAAGTTGGGGGTTACATTTGATTGTGTAAAAACCCAAAAAAGTAAATTTGAAAGCAATTAGACTTTTTTACCGAAGGTAGGGTGGTTGCTCCTGAGAAGTTTCACTGTATTACATTTTTTTTAAAAAGTTCTTTAGTTGTCCTGTGGCCACTGAACTATCATTTTGACCAGACTCTGATTATATAGACAAACACATGAAAGGCGTTCACAGAAAATTTTCAACATTTGCAGACTGCTTTGATAATAAATCATATTTATGTTTAATTTTACAAAATGATCTATGAATATAAACTTTGAATGCAGTAATATAATGGATAAAAATCTATATATATAAAAGAGGAAAGTCTGTATGTCCATTTGTTTGCTATACGTGTCCAGACCATTCGACGGATCTGGACCAAATTTGGCACACTGACTAAATAGGACAAGAGAAAGCTAATGCCGTAAAAATGAAATTAATCGGATTAATAGTTTTTGAGTTATTTTATGTTTCGTAAGGATTTTGGCCATTTTTCTCGCATTTTACGTTATCACGAGCTAATTTTCGTCCGAACACTATATTTTTTATACCATTGGAAACTACACAGTTTTCTTTTTCAAATAAAATTTGTTACAAAATCAAACTTAAATTAGCCAATTTTTGGGAATTTTTTAAAGGAAATCCTGTTTTGAAGAAAATTTACTGTCTTTAAAAATGTTAAAAACTGTCACATCGAAAAACTTAATGTGCAAAAATTTTCCATCTTTTTAGCACTGATTAAACATTTATTTCTCCCTCTTTTAAATTTTGAACCGTGTAGAACTGTTTATTAGATTTTTTTTTCTGAAAAGATCACAGGTTAAAATTCTCTCTGGACTGCAAGTTCCGCAAATGAAGGTAGCTATCATTCCCCCACTGGTTTTCAAGGTTGCTACGGCGTGCTTGGTGAAAGAGAGGTGGAGATTGAAAGAGAGAGATGGGATGGCGACCATGCTAATATAATTCACCCCCCCCCCCTTTCGTGCCGCCACTATGCAAAATTTAGGCATACTTGTTATTATAATGATGACCAGAAACTTTTTTTTTTTTTTTTTTCTGCTGGTGCGTATTGGTGTGTGTTTTTTTTCCCATTGGTGCGTATGTATTAGTGATAAAAGACTGCATATTAGAACTCAGATAGGTAGAATGGGAGAAGCCTAGCCACGTCAAATTCTCGGTAACTCGGATCATTGGCAAGCCCTGTGTTCATTTTTTTTTTTTCTCTTTGCAGCGGGAAATCCCATCCCTTTTTTTATCACTGCAGTGGGAGGATCCTCATTCCAGCCTACCTAGTCCAATTTCTGGTAACCTCTGTATGCCAACAGATGCCATGTTCATTTCTTTTCGTTGCAGTGGGAAGGTCCCATGTCCTTTTTTTATCGCTGCAGCAGGAGGATTCACTTTGTTTCCCTTTACAATTTCATACTGACGACTGGGCTCTATTTGTTTTTAGCAGTTGCCTAGGTATTAAGGATAAATGACTGTTAGAGCACAGACAGGTAGAAGAGAATTCTAGCCACGTCCAATTCCCAGTAGCCTCTACGCCATCAGGTGCTTTTTTTTTTTTTTTTTCAGCAGGAAGTCCCATGTCCTTTATTTTATCATTGCAGTGAGAGGATTCACATTCCAGCCTAGCCAAGTGCAATTCCTGGCAACCTCTGTATTCTATTAGGTGCTGTGTTCATTTTTTTTTTTTTTTTTTTTTTTTTTTTTGTTGCAGTGGGAAATCCAGTTTCCTTTTTTTTATCATTCCAGCGGGAGGATTCACATTCCTTCCCCTTACAATCTATGTTTAAGGTAAATGCCATTTCTCTTTCATTGCATGGGCAACACCGGGCCACGCTGCTAGTATATCATAATACTTAAATAACTTTAAAAAATAAAAAATGAATGTTACTTTAAAGTGTTCTGCTTTGCTACTAGCAGTGATAAAGGAGTCAAAAGCCTCTCAGCGTTTTTCTTTTCTTTTTTCCACAAAATTTTTAAGAAATTATTTGAGTTCACAGATAATTTTACATTTGATATAGATCTAATTACGATATATTTAACTCATTCAGTACAAATTTTACAGAATTAATCAGGGAGCTGGATTCTCCCCTCGTTGCTAATTTTTTGCAGTCGTTAATTTTGCCCCACCTTGAGGTCACTTGAGGTGAAGTTTTAAGGAAGAGCGTCAAGGGGTTTTTGTGATTGGCTAAAAGACCTCCCGATGGCCTCCGGAATCATTAGTGCAGTCGATAACCAAACAACTGGTTCTGCCCAGTCGACAGCTAACCACCGAAGATTTCGGAAACCACCGGGGGAGAATTCCCGCCAGGGATTGATACAAACAAAATTTGGATCAACATTGCAGCTATTTCACAAAATTACAATTGTTTAAAACAGCTTCTTCAGAAAAAAAAAAAAAAAACAGCCTTTAAATGAACTTTTTATCCTAAATTTGAATTGTTTTGTAATTTTTTTTTGTTAAATAGTTAATTTTTTTCAAAAATTGGTATGAAAATTCACAAAAATTAAATATTTTTAAGAAAATGAGACTTGGGGGGGTGGGGGAATCCTGGATCAATGCAGTGGAATAGTGCGAAGTGTGTGGACCGCACCGGGTGACACCAGTAGAGGGGGGTGACACACACACACAAAAAACAAATGCTGGGTTTAAAATTTTCCATTAATTTGAAAAAAAGGTCTGATTTGATGATGAAAAGGACTTCCGAGATTAGAAATAAAATGTTATTTCATCTCAACTTTTTTTTTTTTCTTCCCAGTTTAAACTTTTCAACATTTTCCTCATAAGATTAGAATATAGCAGGTTGTTCTCAACTTATGTGTTGTCATTTCATCTGTATTTTGTTCCACTTTTAACCATGGGCCATCTAACTATAAGAACACTTTCTCTTGCTGGGGGGGAGGGGGGACACACCAGATGTGCCCGCAGCAGGTGGCACCACTGGATCAACACCTGCAAATTTAATGGGAAATTCTTGGTAACGTTTACTCTTCATGGCCCCCTGTGCTGTGCTGTCCTCTACTATGTCCCTGATTGTTAATCTGAATTGTTTTTGTTAGTTTGGTTTTGAAATTAGACCAAAATTTTTCTTTTTAAAGCCTTAGACTATTTATTCTGTGAAGTATTCTTGTTGAATAGAAACAGAAGCAATGAATTCGCAGCATACTTTAAATTTTAATATTATATGAAAATGCAATTTCTTGTGCTGCCAAAGTGTTGTATAGTTACTGTGAATTTTAATTATTTTCAGAATTAAGTTATTCATTAATTAATGAAATGCCTAGGTGCCATTTTAATTTTTTATGTGCTATTGTATTTTTGAATCAAGGGTTGCTCCAGTGAGGGGGAGATTTAGCCCACCCTCTTCCCCCAAAAAACTTTTTGTTCATTTTTCTTACATTTTATATGCTTTTTTGTTAAGGGAAAAAAAAAAAAAAATCTGTTCAACTGTGTTTCTTGTATTCATTCTTCCAGCTTTCAATAATAATTTAATTAATATTTCAATGAACATGATTCAAAGAAAAAAAATTTTCGTAAATTTTCCTGCTGTCCCCCTCTGAAAATTTCACCTGGAGCTACTTTAGTGTTGAATATTGTTTCTTTAGAAAGAAGGATGCTCTATGAATTCTTATTAATTTAATTATTAAATGAAGCTTTTGTTTTACCTTGCTTTTTGTTAAAAAACTGATCTCTATTTTTCGTTATGTAAACAAGCGTTTAAAACAAACAGGTTTTTAAAGGATGTAACTGCCAAAAACTAGATAGCAAATTCCCAAATCATATTTATGAGGCCTGTAGTAGAAATTATGCATCATAACAGCACAAGGCCATACCCAGGGAGACAGGATGTCCGGACTACCCAGAATATTTTTAGCCCCTAAAAATACTATCTTCAATGCTTATGTTTATAGATTCCTCCCCCCCCTGCCCCCCCTTTTTTTAAACAAACTTCCAAAAGGAGGTCCTGCATTTTTTACTATGTATTTACTTATTTTTTCAATTTCTGGTTCCACAAAAAATGTTCTAATCAGTTTTTGCTCTTCTTTGAGACAAAAAATATTCTGAGTTGTAGAACAAAATCATGCGATTAATTTAACGTTTGAAAAGCAACTACAATACTATCGAACTGTCCTTACTCTTGTGGAAGTTGAGCCCAGCATCAGGACACATGGATAATAAAGAGTGCCCAAAGTCAGAAAAGCACACTGTAATGTCAGAAAATGACCAAACCTTAAAATAAACTTAATAAAATTAAGCATAAATAAAGTTGTTGTCAAATGCATCAATCATAAGAAGCAGACAAAGATAAGATCAAAAATGTGGATGACTCTTCCCGAAGCAACCTTGCAGCTTTCAAGAAAATTCCTATGAGAAAAACCTAAGCCTTTCTCAGGCTTCCTTTTATTTTGATTGTAGTTTTCTGCAGTACAGGGTTTTTATTTTGTCCACTTTTTTATAAGAAGCCGGGATGCCGGGTGAAATTGGACACATAGGAAGAAATGGATAAAATAAAAATCATTGAATTTAGAGTATTGTTATGATGCTCTAAATTCAATGATTTTTTTGCATGTTTTGTGATCATGCAAAAAAAAGTGTTCCTACATTTTAACAAAAATAATAAATATTAATATAATAATTAAAAAATATGTTTTTAACTGTTCATTAAAAGTCACCACATATGACTCATATATAATCCAATAAATTCACTAAGAAAAGATAAACTACATAGCAATTAATTTTATGGAATACTTTGCTGAAAAATTAAACAACAAAATAAAATAAATTAGTTATTAAATAATTAATTTAATTACATTGTACATGAAAAGGAGGGTTTCTTTTATAATATAGCATAAAGCATTTTTATAGGAAAATATAAAATAAAAGAATTTGATTTTATACATTTTAATGTCAATATACCATAGAACAATATAGTACTGAGAAAATAGTATAAACACTTTCACAATTGTACTTTTAAATTAATTGTATTTCTAAAACTTTTGTTGGAGATGAAAAATTCCTTCATTTAATCTTCATTTGAAAACCAATCATTTGATCCATCGTAAAAGCAGTTCTGCTACAAACGTGAATTATAATAAAAAACTGGAATAAATACTAAAATTCTGAATCAAAACTAAAAAAGAAAATTAACTTAAAATTTACTATAATTCACCTTCATTCAAGAGCCAATTCTATGTTATATACTACAGTCACAATAAGTTTTACTCAGACTGAATGAGAACATAAACCAAAACTGAAAGCAGGAACAATAACTAAAGAATTTTAACCTCTCTGCTCTTTTCTTAGTCATACTTAGTTACATCAGCAGTGCACTTGGATGCTTTATTTAGTATAATTAAGTGTAGAAAAAAATATGTTCTTCTCACGAGTTTCATCAAAAGGTGGAGTTAGATGTTTTAGTATAAAGCAGGGGTTCCCAAACTTTTTTCGCTGCAGCACCCTTGTCAGGCTAAAAACATTCCGCTGCACCCTTTTCAGGCTAAAAACTTTCGCGGCAGGTTTCTGTTAAAGCAATATGAGTAGGAAGGTTAGAATGAAGCAGATTGGATGCATTTTACATTACTTTTTTCATTTTGTTCATAGGGCTAACTATCAAGAAAGTACAGTGAAACCTCTCTGAGCGGCCACCCCACCATGCCGAGAATATTTGGCTGCTCTCAAGGGTTTTATTTACTATTGTAAGATAATTGCTATAATGCATAATATAAACACGTCTGGCACATATTCCTTATTTAAAATGAAATATTTTAGAACTTCTAAAGAGAAAATAGTACTTTATTTAATGTCATCACCCGAAGCGATGACACGGCAAAAATAACTTTAAAAAAGTATTTTCCAAAATGCGCTACAAACTACTGATTTTTTGTAGCTCACTACATATTACATTACTTTTGTTAAAAAGTAGTGTGCTACACTACAAACTAAAATAAAAGTAGCGGCTACTGTAGTTTCACTACTTGTAGCGCACTACTTCCCAGCCCTGATGTTACCTATTGGATCTGTATATGAAAGCATTCTTCATTAAGACACATTAAATGTATATCTTCGGTACTGTACAGGGGTGAAACATTATGTGTGTAATGTTTGTAAAAAGCAGGGATGAGATTCTTTAGGTACTTGTGATTTCAGACAATTAAAGGAAAGTTTCAGAAGATCACAAAAAATAATATTCCCAGTCACAGAAACTGAGAATGTAGCAGTGCTCGCTGCTGAGTCTTGAGGTCTGCAGACTGTTTCATATCCACTGCAAGCAGGGGCGTAGCCAGAAATTTTTCATGGGGGGGGGGGTTATGACTACTGCAACTTATATATATGTATACGTGTGTGTGATAATGTAGTGAAGAATATACATTTTGTATGGCAAAAAATTCCTCATGGGGGGGTTATAACCCCCCTAACCCCCCCCCCCCCTTGGCTACGCCTCTGACTGCAAGAGTTCATATCCACTGCTTATTATTCCATAATGGCGTGACATGGGCTGTGAGGCAAATTACAGACTTGCCAATTTTTATGCATAAAATATAAGCATTTTAGTATAACTGTAAGTATCGATGAAACTAAGTTTTGATTGCATCAGGGATTTCATATGCAATCTTTTTTCATTCTTTTTGTGAATAATCATAATTTTGTTCATTGCATGCTATTGTATTACCTTTTGTATCAAAAATTAAAATTATTACATATTTTTGATAAATTGGATGAAAAGTGCCTGGTTCAAAACCAGGTTGTGTCCATTGACTTAACAATGCAGTGTTTTTTATGGTTTCCTCTGAAACTTAGCATAAATGTGGGTTAGGACCTCTTAGAAAGACCCCCATGAGGTCACCCCATTCCTCGGCCTTGAGCACACATGCAGCTTAATTCATCATTATCCCACAACAACAACATTAATAAAATATTTCTTGTTAGTGTGCGATATCACTGACTGCATCGTGTGAGATTTAATACGCAATCTTTCTCCGTCTTTTTTATTTTTGGGGAGGCAGGAAGGGGAGTGAATATTGCATCTTGGTGATGGACTCCCTATATATAATATCTCTCTAAAGTCATTAGCTATTAAGAAAAAATGCATTTTAAAAGTAGTGCAGAAATTTAAAAAAAAATGTGATATAAAATTTTAAAAACTGATTTAAATTAAAAAAAGAATGATTTTTTTAAAAATTTGATATTTTTCAGAATTGTGTGAAGTGATTTAACTGTGTAACATTTTTATCATGTAGCATTTTCTGTTTCACTTCTTAAAACATCTTTCAAGTATATGTTTAAGCAAATATGACTTGTCCAATTTTTTTGTCTCCGTATTATTTCAGACTCTTTGCTGTTTTGTCTTTCTCATCCTTGAAGAAAACATTCTTGCAGAAAGAAAAATTGAATGTGCTATCTTTGTATTTAGTGAGAAGAGAAACCTTTTGTGTGCATTTTAGGCAAGTATAAATATTTTTGTCATAATCACTCTTTCCTACTTAATGAAATTAAATTCTTGCAAATATTTCAGTTCATCCTTATAGTTACCTTCATTGAAGTCAAGGTCTATTTAAGTTGAATATTACCATATTTTCCTGTCTATTACTCACAGTAGCATATGATCTGCACATATAATTTTCAGTAAAGAAAAATAATATTTTCACATAATACACAGTCAAAAACTGAACATCTGATATCTTATAACTTACTTTTTCAAATGAATGTACGGTACCAGTGCCAGGTTCTGTGTGGCCCACGTTACAGATACGCTATACTTCTGGAAATAACTTCAATTATTTCTATCCATATTTTTCCAAAACATTTATTTTTTAATTATATTTTCGCATAATCTAAACAGTGATAAAGAAGTCTGCCGAACTGTCGCTCTTTCCAGTAGGAATAAAAATATTAATTTTAAATAGCTTATTTTTTTAACCCCACCCCTTAAAAAAAGCTTAGGCAGCGGGGTGCACTGAAGTGCAGGGTCCTGTGTAGTCCCGCCTTTTGCCGATCCTGTGTAATACATCATAAATATTTTAGATGCATGCCTCACCAAAAAAAAAAAAAATTATATATATAATAAAAAAGCTTTTTTTTCTTGTTTGAATGTTTTAAAAGTGCTTACAGTTTATTAAAACTAAATGTTTTCATGTTGATTAGAAGATGCATTTTGCTAAAATGATCTGCTTTGGAATATTATTTCAAATTCTGTACTGAAGATTTTTCAGGAAAAAGGATAGCAAACAGATAATCTGCGGTGGTATATAAGGCACATCTGTATATTATAGGCAGGAAAATATGGTATTTTCCTTTCATTATTATTTATCTATAGATTTATTTTACAGATTGAGGAACTTTCCTTTCTCTGGTGGCCGTTTCATGCTTTTAATTTCAGCTTAATATAGCTTAATAGAGAAATAAATTTCTAAACAGTCTTATTACAAAACTGCATCATTTGATTTTGGAAGCTATGGAATTTTTCTTCATCGTTCTTCATACATAGAAACATTATCATCAATGTTGAATGCCACAAATAATCTCATAGAAGTGCACTGAAGAATAAAACAAAAACACCTTTTGTCCAACATTTTAATTTGAAAATCCTTCAACAGTTACTTGGTATTAATGCATGTACTTTGAATTGTAATAGTACTCGGTGCATTGAACTACTTATTGAAGTTAATTTCTTATTTTTTGCACATTATTCCGAAGAATTGGGGGACTTTGTATTGCTCCGGTGCATGTTCAAAACCTAAACTAAGGAAAGCTGAAATAATTGTTCCTCTAATGCAGCAGAATTTGATATTTTACTGAGGATTTCTGTAATCACTGCTGTAGAATCATGGATTTGAAAGGTTGTACCAATGGCCCTTGTCAAAAGAAGACTCCCGAACATCTGTATTTGGAAAGTATTACTTGTTTAGATGCAGAGAATACAGTTTATGAATGTGAGAAAGAATTTTCTGCACAGCAAGACACAAAGACACTTCTTAAAATTCACACGGACAATAATTCTTTCTCGTGTGACATCTGTCAGGAATCATTTTCTGAGGCAGAACAGTTGAATGCACATCATCATAGTCACACGGCAAAGAAACACTACTTATGTGATGTATGTCAAAAAGCATTTACTGTTAAAAGTAAATTTCAAAAACATATTCGTACCCATACAATTGAGAAATCTCATGTGTGTGATGTTTGTGAAAAAACATTCCCTTCGAAAGGGCACTTGAGTAGTCACCGTCGTACTCATACAGGAGAGAAACCTTTTGTGTGTGATCTGTGTGGGAAAACATTCGCTCAAAAGGGAAACTTGTATATACACCTCCGTTCCCACACAGGAGAGAAACCTTATTCATGTGACATATGTCATAAAGCATGTTCTACTCAGAGTGGTCTGAAAGAACATCTTCGTACAGAATTCAGGAAAAAACTTCATAAATGTGACAAATGTGAAAAAGCATTTACTCTTCCAAAGTATTTGAAAAAACATCTTAGTACTCACTCAGAAGAGAGGCCTTATGTTTGTGACATATGTAAAAAAGGTTTCTCTGTAAAATCATACTTAGAATCTCACCTTCGTATCCACATGAAGAAGAGCTTTGTGTGTGAAATTTGCCAAAAGGCATGTACCACTCGAGGTAATTTCAATATTCATCTTCGTACCCACACAGGGGAGAAACCTTATGTGTGTGAAGTGTGTGAGAAAGCATTTTCTTCCAAACAAGGTATGACAGAACATGTTCGTACTCACACAGGTGAAAAACCTTATGTGTGTGATTTATGTCAGAAAGCATTTAACAAGAAATATACCCTGGATTTGCATCTTCGTACCCATAAAGGGGAGAAACGTTACACTTGTAATGTGTGTCAAAAAGCATTCTCTCAGAAAGTGCACATGAAAAGTCATCTTCGTGTCCACACACGGGAGAGACCTTATGCATGTGATGTGTGTAATAAAACTTTCTCTGATAAAGCACACTTGACAGTCCACCATCGTACTCATTCAGGAGAGAAGCCTTTTGTGTGTGACGTGTGCAAGAATGCATTCGCTACTGTTTCAGGATTGAAGACCCATCTTCGTACCCATACAGGTGAGAAACCTCATGTGTGCGAGATCTGTCACAAGGCGTTCTCCAAGTTAAAAGAACATCTTCGTGTCCACACTGGAGAGAAA
This sequence comes from Cheiracanthium punctorium, assembly GCA_038373885.1. Lineage (NCBI taxonomy): Eukaryota > Metazoa > Arthropoda > Arachnida > Araneae > Cheiracanthiidae > Cheiracanthium > Cheiracanthium punctorium. Next base: position 121,121 of record JAWZYV010012913.1, read on the forward strand.
CCTTACAAGTGTGATGTGTGTAACAAAACTTTCACTCAAAGATCAAACTTGAACGCTCATCTTCGTACTCATAAAGGTGAGAAACCTCACACGTGTCCCATGTGTGAAAAAGCATTCAGTGAGAGAACAAATTTGATACTGCATCTTCGTAAACACACTGGAGAAAAACCATTCAAGTGTGATATGTGTGAAAAAGCATTTTCTGATAAAGCAACCTTGAAAACACACGTTCTTTTCCACACTGGGGAGTATCTTTATGAATGTTGTGTGTGTTATAAAGCATTCCCTGTAAAAAGGAACTTAAGTGTTCATCTCTTCAGTCATAGAGAAGGGGAAACCTGATGAGTGTATTGTGTGTAAGAACACATTCTCTGAGAAGACGGGCTGGATTAGACATCTTGAATGCTGATCTCCACTCTGAGGAGGAAGCTTTAAAATTTGTATGCCATACAAATGATTATAATTAAACTTCCCCTTTTACTCCTAAACATGATTCTATACACAAAACAAATTAACAGAATGTTACCAAATTTGGTGGTCATTTATTGGTTATTTTGGATCTATTTTTGGGTGTTATTCATCATGGAAAGCACCACCTTGTGGACATTTTTTTAACTGAACTTTTTCTTAGTCCCCCAGAGCACATCTTGTATGCAGTCCTTATGCCAAATTTGATGGTCATCGGCTCAACTATTTTAGCTGCAGAAATCTGTTTATAAGGGAAGTTTAACTATAACCAAATGATGTAATGATAAGAATATAACCAAATTTGGTGGTCATTTATTGGTTATTTTGGATCATTTTTTGTGCTGTATTCATGATGCAATGCACCACCTTGTGGGCATTTTTTTGAACTGAACTTTTTGTAAGTTCTCCCAGAGCATATCTTGTATGCAGTCCATATGCCAAATTTGATGGTGATCTGCTCAACTATTTTAGCTGCAGAAATCTGTTTATAACTGAAGTTGAACTATAACCAACCTGTATTTAGGAATGAATTTCCTGGAAACAAACTTGAACACATATTTTACTATTTAGAAAGGAAAAAAACCTTAATTTATATATAATTGATATCTAAACTACAGCTGCCTTGTGTCATAACCTTTGTTTTGAGTATCAGTTCCATTTTATGGCCAGCAAGTATTGAACAATATAATAGAATTCTTTAATATTTTGTGGCTTTTTTGATTGATAACACTAAAAAAAAGTTACTGAACATTTGTGGCCACTTAAATGCTTTAAATTTTCATTGACTTTGTATGTGTAGTACATAAATAAATTACTTTTTAGACTGTTTACTGGCTGCTTTGATAATAAATCATGTTTATTGCGTTTGATTTTATAAAATGATATAGTCGATTCCCGCTTTAATGAAGTCCATAGTACCAGAGAAATCATTTCGCTCAAACAAAATTTCGCTATATTTATATTGTATCTTATTATTGTAATTTGATTGAAAATTTAGTCAGTCTGTTAAAGTCAGATTTTTGCTAAAACTGGATTTGATTGCGTATCAGTATAAAATTTAATTTAAAAGTAATAGTAATGGATAATTCTTTGACCTTATGTAATACTTAATGAGTTTTTTTTTTTTTTAAATAATTATTTTTTGGGGAAAAAAATAGCTACAAAAGCTTACATCACTTTTAACTTGTTTGCATTATAATGGGCATAAGCATCTAACTAGTTATTGAACACCCTCTTAGCTCAATGCATTTATGCTACAGTATGTGAATCTATCCAAACCATTGTTCGTTCTCATGTTCATATTTAATTTATCCTTTACAAAAGTACTAAAAAAAAAAATACTTAAATCAATTAATTCTAATCAGAATAAATAAATGCATATGAATAACCCTATTATTTTCCTGAATAAACCAGGTATTTCACGATTAGCAAATGTTTAACTTTGCCATGAAAAGCAAAAAAAAGGGAATAAAAAAAATTCTTGCTGTATTTATGAAAGGAAAATTTGATAATTCAGAAATTTTAATTTCGGCAATTGACAAATATTATTTTTTAATTATTTTTTTTAAAAGTTGTCTTGTGGTCACTGGACTATTATTTTAACAAGACTCAGATAATGTAGACAAACACATGAACAGCATTCACAGAAAATTTTCAAAGTTTACTGGGTGCTTTGATTATAAATTATGTTTATTACGTTTGATTTTAAAAGTTGTAGTAATGGACAATACTTTAAACTTATGTTACTTTAAAGCAGAGTTGTTAAAAACAGGGTTTTGGGAAGGATTTCAGTTTTTTTTTAAAGGAAGGGATGGGGATTCAGAATATTTGAAAAAATTTTGCTAATTACTGAATACAAATTAAAGCAACTAATTGATTACAGAAATCAATTATAAATGAAAAAATGTTTAAATTCATAGTTATATTTAGTTACAATTATCAATCATACATGAAAAAAAAAAAAAGATAAATCAATAACAATAACAACCAAGGCGGGGCTTTTGTTGGCCCCTCTCCTCAAATTTTTGTTCATTCTCCTTACATATTATGTGCCTTTTTGGGAGAAAATATTGCAGTTCTATTGTATTCTTTCTGTTCATTCTTCCAGCTTTCAATAAAACTTTAATTAATAATTGATGAACATGTTATGAGGAAAAGAAATTTTCGTAAACCATCATCCATCATGTTGAATCTAATTTCCCTCTCCGAAAATTCAGCCTGAAGCCACCTTTGTGTTAAATATATTTTCTTTAGAAGAAAGGATATTCTAAGAATTCTCATTAATTTAATTATTAAATGGAGCTTTTGTCTTACCAATTGTAAACTGATCCACATTTATTTTTAAAGTTAAAAAGCATTTAAAACTCATTAGTTTTTTAAAAGATATACCTGCCTAAAACTGGGTATAACCTTTTTCATATGATAAAGTAGTTTTTGTTATCAAAAACCATATAGCCAATTCCTAAATCATATTTATGAAGCCAATAGCAGAAATTCTGCCTCATGGTAGCAAGCAAGTACACTCTGATTAGCTCAGAATCAATGTTAAAATTTCTTCTGTGTCCAATCTTGTACTCTTATTTTGAAATGATTGATCCTTTCATTAATGTCAAAGGTTCAGAATTATGAAAAATTATTGGATTCAAGTTTAACTGTTGAACAATTTACATGTGCAGCATTGAAATTTAATAAAAGGGAAGATCACTAGGTACAAAGGATATTCTTAATGTCTTTTAAACATCAGGTGTAAATGGGCTAAACCTGGATTAAAGAAGGAATGGAAGGATTTAGGGCAAGTTAAATCCCTTGTATATGCCTTTGCTTGTAGAAAAATTTAGGTTTGTGATGCTGGTGCTGCAGATTGAGAAAATTTTGATACAGGATTTATGAAATAATTATAAATGCATCTACTACTGAAAATGTGTTATATTGTGGAGTCCAACTCCCTATAATGCTAAAAAAATTCCATAATTTTATTTTAAATCTAGCTGTTCAAAAGAAGAGCAATGAAATTTCTTAAAATTTTGTAAGTGAAGGGCCTCCATCCCCCATGCTATTGTCTGTTATTTAAAGGTAATTTAAAGGTCTGTAATTTAAAGGTAATGCAAGTCATGCATTTTTCTTCTTACAGAGAGAAAATGTGAAAGTTTCTACTTGCAGAGACAAACTTACATAGTTGTGAGTACTAGGCACAGATAGATTTTTATTACAGAAAAACTTTTGGCTGCCATGATGGGGGGAAAAAAATGAGGAACTAAAAAGGAAAAAGGATCAAAAAATAAAAAAAAACAAAATATTAAATAAACAATCAATGGATAAAGGGCCAACAGATGAAGGTAAATGATTAAAACAACAGAGAAATAATAATAAACAGCAAAAAACAGGGTTCATACACCTCCTGGAAATATTGTTTATTTTAGTTTTCTTTCTAGAATTTGTGCAAAAAAAATATTTCGTAAGTGCGATCTGCCGAAATTTTTTTTCGACTCATGTTTAAAGTGTAATAATCCACCGCCATGTTTATTGACATTCCTGCCACGGACTTGGAGACAAGAATTGTAATCACTTCAGTGGGCTGAAAGCTTACTGCAAAAAGTTCCAATGATGACACGATTCGCTGTAGGCATTCGTCCCTGCTCTCCTCATATCCAATAATTTCATTCTTGAACTAAGCCTGTTGGCATTCTCAAACTCTTTTATTGCTAACTGCTAGCTCTTACAGCACTGCGAAAGTATCTCGTGATTGGTGTATGAGCTGTATGCTCTTATCTCTTCTTTGGTACACGGGGTACATGTTTACAAAGCTCGCTGTTTGCGGCGGTGTGTTGGAAATAATCTGTACGCATGTGACAGTAGTAAAAATTTTAAACCATCCTGAAATTTTCATCCTTTTCAATTTGCCTAAAAGATGCCAGGTAGAAAATGCGTTTTCAATTATGCTTGGTTAGAAAAGGTATTTATGTATACTCCTGGAAAAATTATATTTTCTCCTGAAAAACTCCTGGAATTCATACTGCGAAAAAGTGGCAACCCTGAAAAAAAGATTAATCAAGAAATAAAAGCAACAAAACAGAATAATTAATAAAAAAGTAACTTTAAAAAGTTGTCAACAAATAGGCCACTTTGCTACTAGCTTGTGCACCCTATGGTACTTGGGCCTCTACGCAACCGAAATATGCAACCTATGGAGTGTCCACCTTCGGCAGCCAGCTGGTCCGACTGCTTCACGTCCAGCCTATGCAGCGTATGGGCCGCTTTCACACGTTTTGGTGAGCGGTCACATCCGGTGACCAGCTGGTCCACTGATGGCTTCTTCGCGACCAAAAAGTGCAACCTACAGGCTATCCGCCTTTGCCAACCACCTGGTCCGCCAATGGGCCGCTTAAAAAAAAAAAATGTGCAACCTATAGGCCGTTCGCCTTCGGTGACCAGCTGAATGAAATCTCAAGTTTGTCCGTAATTCTAAATTTTTTAAAATTCAATATGCCCACTTGTGCGGGCCATTTGCAACAACCGCACCTGATGCATATCCCCTTCTACGTGTCTGTGCTCTATCAGTCATTTATTGCTAATACCTATGGAGCTACTAAAAACAGACTCCAGTTATCTATATAATAACCAGTCTTCCTGCCGAAATGCGAACCAGAAGAGAAGGAAGGGGATGTTAACTGTGTCAGTCTAACAACTATGTGTCTATGATTTTATTTTTTCAAAATTGGAGTCATATTTCAACAACTCAACTCTGAACTCTAGAAATTCAGCAGAAAGAAAGTCTAAAGTTCAGAGTTGAGTTGTTGAAACAAGACTTCAATTTTTAAAAAATAAAATCATAGATACAGGGGCGCAGCCAGAGGGGGCGGGTGCAGCTTCCTCCCCCCCCCCAGAAATGGGACCCTTTACTTAGCCTACAGTTTGATACTTAGTTTATAATTCAACTTTAGCTTATAATTTGATGCCCCCTCCCTCGAAATGAAATCCTGGCTGCGCTGCTGCATAGACACAGAAACAAACACAGTCGTTATACTGACTAACACAGTTAACAGAGTCACGAAGTCTACCTTACTGGTCGACAATTTTTTTTCAGCGAATTTTCACGGGACAGCTTGCCGGCTAGTAATTATAGATTTATGACAAAAACCAAATTAACCTAAATAAAAGCTGTGATCAACAACGTTGAACTCAAAATCCATTAAAATAAGTTTTCACAAAAACACTACATTTAAACACCTTTAACATTAATAAAAAAAAAAACACTGCGGTTTTTCAACTGAAGAGAGCAATTGGCAACTTTTTAAGAAATTAAAAAAAAAAACTTCCCACAACAGTGACTTAAAAATTAAACAAACAATTATGGATTTACGACAAAAACAAAACAAATGTCCCAAAACAATTTAAATAAAAGTTATGATCCAACAATGTTGAATTCAAAATCCATCTAGTTAAATGAATTCAAAATAAACACTTACAACAAAAACAAAATAAATGCCACCAAAACAATCTGAAATACTCAGGTGAGAACAATGAAAAAAAAAAAAAAAAAAAAAAAACATGAATTCCAAAAGCAACTGCAATATACGTTCTCATCTCAAAGTGTTGCCAATTTCTAAAAAATAATTCCTACAAATGGGTGTTTAAGTGTTGTACAAACAAAATTTTACACATTCTGATTAAATTTGCCCAAAATTTTTCAGTTAAATAGAACTTAAATTATTAAATAAAACTGTCCTTGCATTGCTCGTCACATAAAAGGAGTATTTTCGTTAGTTTTTATGAGGTCATCTAATCGATCTACGCCAGCGATTATGTTCAGTGATTTTTTTCGAAGAATCAAGGAATGAATCATGTCTCATATCTCATTTCTGTTTACTTTTTCAAGGTGTGATATCTCGCTAGATATTTAGAGTCAAAGGTAGTTAAGAGTTAAAGGTAGCTGCTAGTTAAAAAAAGTTAATTTTTTAGAGATCTTTCGAACTGTATAAAAAGTTAACTGTATAAAAATGTTGTTTTCATCAAAATTTCAACATGGCGACAGATGCACCGGGAGGGATGAGTCAATCCCAGAATTGTACAAACCAATCTAAATAATAAACGTCTTTTAATTCGATCCCAGAATCTTTAGAATTAAAAGACGTTTATTATTTAGATTATGCTTCAGTCACACCCACCAACTTTCATTGATGTGTGCATATGTTGTGTCGTTTATCACCTCAATGTCATTTATTGTTTCTATTCCTTCTCATTTAAGGTCGTAGCTTTATTCTTTAAATATTAAAATTGATGGTGAGGGGGTGGATCTGAAATTTAAGAAATTTACCTCAATTTATTGAGAAACAAAAATATGTTGTGAAAGTAAGTATGACGAAGCACCTAAAAACAAAATAGACCCCAGATCTTTGTCGAAATTGCCTTAGCTGAATGTAAACTTGGTGTGACATGCATACACAAATAAGCAGACATGTTGCATGCAACAGTTATTTATTTAAACAGAAAAAGAAAATATGTAAATGGTTTGCTAATAATTTAAAATAAACTCACATTTTGCTATTTAAAAAAAAAAAAAAAAAAAAATCATATTGGCTTCATAACCTTGAAAGCACACATGAATACACATGAAATCTCAAAACAGATATTAGTTGGACTTTACAATTAAAAAAAAAAAATAAATAAATAAATAAATAAAAAATGCTTCATCACTGTAATTCATCTCCATTACATACATAACACAAAATCAAACATGATTTGAGCTTATTGTTATCTTCTACTTAATTTATCAATTTGTTTTAAAACAAGTATAGCTGTTAGGCTGTATCTCATTTTTCACTAAATTTTACTTACTAAACTTATTTTAGTTAAAAGGGTAGTACAAGTTGACATTCATTAGAAAATTAATTTTACAATCAAATTTGCATAGATAAAATCACACAACATTACATTTTTGTCATCTAGCATAATTTTCAGATCATGTAAGCAAGCTCATTACTGTATGTTTCGATGATTTATTAAGAGACCTCTCTAAAAAAAGTTAATGTGTATTACAACACCATCATAAAATTTAAATTCACATGTTACTCAAATTTGATGATTTAAATTAGGTACATGCAATTTTTTTTTGTTGTTGTTGAAAATATATGAAAAACATAATAATAAAATATATAAAGGGGGACGTGATACTAGGTGGAAAGAAACATCGTTAAGGGGAGCAGCATATGATGCTAAAAGGGTGCACATGAGGTTACTTGGCTAAGGGAACAATTTCAGCACAGTTCAGCAATTCTATACATGGTGGGGGTTATGTTCTGAATTTCTGTGGAAGTGACATTAGCCATCTGAAAAATGGCGATTAAGGATAAGCAGCCAGCGACAAATGACCCTCAGATGGGACAGATGGCTAAAAGGATCTGCAACACATTCTTCGGTGCAGCATTGGGCAGGTCACGGGTATAAAATAAGGAAAATAAAAAAGTATTGACATCATCTTGCGTAGATGAACATGACAACGATCCTCTCTCAGGGTGTTGGATGACGAGCCATACCACTGATGCTATGACTTCTCTATAGCCACCTTAGACACATGTTCCCAGACCCGAGTACAGCTGGCGACAAAGGTTGGATTCGATTTTTAAATTTTTTTATGGCTTCATACAGTGTACATGGAACTGCTGACTGGGCCAGATGCTCAAAGTGGTTGTTATATACAGCCTTAGCGTACGGATCTCATTCCTCCTCCGCTCACTTTGCGAAAACTCGCTAGATTGCAAACTTCAAGGAGACCACTCTACCCGGTGTCTGAAACTCAACTCTCCTGCCGGCCTCCCCCACAACCAAAACTTCTCCCATCCATGCAATCTTGCCTCAGCCAACAAGTTAGCGTCTTTTAGAAACTTCAGTCATCACACTGGAAGAGGCTTTTTCGCATGGAAAGAGGAGAAATCGATCAAGATGGCGATTTCAGACTCCCAAGATGACGAAATTTTGATAGCCTATGTGGCTGGAGATGAAGTTCAGTGAAAATTAAAACCAGTACTCAAACCGACAAATAGACAGCATAAACTGTGCAAAATGTGCTCATGTACAAAAATATTGTCAAAATTACGAAAATAAAAGAAAAATAACTTTTAAATGATGTGAACACATAAGGGGGCCACAGCATAGGGTGAAGAGAGGAAGAGAAAAGGGGAACTAATTTGTTATTAAAGAAAACGGACTTTAAGGCAAAAAAAAAAACAAAGCAGATATAATTAATTAATTTAGAAAAGTATTTAAGAGGGGGAGCACACTATTATAAACAACATTAGTTAATCAAACTACCAATGAGATAATTGTAAAACTATTGTACGATACTTAAATTCTTTAAAAAAAGATACATATTTTAAAAAACAAATATTAATTAAACTAAACACTTCTGATTGAGCTAGTCTTGATATGGGAATACATGGCTTTCCAAAATGCAAATCATTAATACAGCAACAATCAGTGAAACACCTGAGGACAGCCATGTGTGTGGCCGGAAATGCTGGTGTATGTGGATAAGGTATTATTTTGTGTGTTAAAAAGATTAATTGAAACTGCATTTTCATCCTATTTGTGTATATATATAAACAATTTTTAAAAATTTTTGATAAACTCAACAACAAAAAATAAAATGGAGGATTAAAATAAATGTCAAACTGGCTCACCAAACAATTTACCAAGGTGGTAAAACCAAAAAACATGCAGTTGATAAAGGTTGATTGCAAACAAATACATAATCGAGCCTCATCAGCTATTTAACTTCTTACCCTTTAAAAAATGAAATAGACTCTTCTAGAAATGGGGATTGTTCTCAGATTATACAAGCCTCTCTTAACCTGCTACCTGGACCTGGGGTGAATACCATTCGTCTTTCCCACCCGTGTAATTCGAAGGGGGAAACTGGACAAACCTCACTTAGGCTTTCGCTGAACTTGCTCTTGAGAATACATCCATTAGTGTTGAGCTAGTGTTGTCTACTGTACCTGAATTTTATATTTCACTAAGTCATTTCCATTACACTCATTGCCGTACACCCATTGATATGAAAATCTCCACATGCAATTCATATCTTGTCATTATTATTTATTTATCTTGGTAACTCCACCAACAAATGTGGTTCTTATGAACTCTTGAGCAAATAAACTTATTATGTGTATAACGTATATCAGAAGGCATGCTCTCAGAAATAAAGCTCAAATTACTGTTTTTGTTCCACTCAAGGAAGATATCTTACATATTTGATATGTGTACAAAAGCATTATTTTACTAAGCTACTTCTTTGTATATACATATTCAGTCCCGTACAGAGGTGAAACTTTGTGTGTGATGTTTGTAAGTGATGAGATTTTTTTCAGCTCCTTTTAATTTTTGACAATAATTAAGGGAATGTTTCAAAAGATTTCAAATAATGTTAAATGAATCAATTATCATAATAGTAAAATTTCTCAACCCCTCTCTATAAGTTGCAGAATGATTGTACACCAAAAGGTTATTAATATATTGTCCGGTAAATGTCGCATCTTAGTGATAGACGTTCTCTCTATAGTCATTAGCTATTCAGAAAAATGTATTTTAAAAGTAGCGCAGCAGTAAAGTTTTGAAAATGTGATTTAACTTTTTTTTCAATATGATTTAAATTTTTAAAAAATCAGATTATTTTATGTTTTTAGAATCTGATTTTTTCTGAACCGTGTAAAGTGATTAACTGTGTAATATTTTTATCATGTAGCATTTTCTGATGTTTCACTGCTTAAAACATTTTTCAGGTATATATTATGCATAATCACATGTCCAATTTTTTTGTTTGTATATGATTTCAGTCTCTTTGCTTTATTTGTCATTCTTATCCCTGAAGAAAGCATTCTCATAGAAAGAAAAGTTGAATGTGTATCTTCATATCAACAGAGAAGAGAAACCTTTTATGTGTGTTTTAAGGCAAGTATAAATATCTTCATCATAATCGCAATTCCCTGAAGGATGAAATTAAATTCTTTATGATTTTTACATAACATTAAAATTGCCTTCATTACAGTCAAGGTCTATTTCAGTTTCAAATATCCTTTCATTATTATTTATTTATCAATTTATTTTACAGATTGAAGAACTTTCCTATTCTTTGGTGGCTGTTTCATGCTTCTAATTTTATTCTTCAGTTCTTCGTAGATTACTATTTTGCTTAAAAGTTTTCATTTATGAAATAGCTTGTTAGAGAGAATGTATTTAAACACAGAACAAGAATAGTCTTATATACAAAACTGCATCATTTGATTTTGGAAGCTATTGAATTTTTCTTCATAGAATTTACTTCACGATTTTCTTGCAAATGAATGTCATCATCAGTGTTAAATACCACAAATAAAGGAGATCTCATAAAAATGCATTGAGTAAGAAACTGAAAACACCTTTCATCCAGCCTCTTTATTTGAAAATCCTACAACATTTGCATTGTGTTAATGCATGTACTGTCGCACTACATCAAGAAAGGAACTGATTGGGAAATTGGTTAAATATTCTTATTGAAGTTAATTTCTTTCTCTTTTTTTTTCTTTCTTTTTTCATATTATTTCAAAGGACTGAGGGACTTTACATTGCATCGATGCTTTTTCGAATCCTAAACTAAAGAAGCCTGAAATAACTCTTTCTCTATTGCAGCAGAATTCAATATTCTACTGAGGACTTTGTAATCACTGCTGTAGAATCATGGATTTGAAAAGTTGCACCAGTGGCACTTGTGAAAAAAAGCCCAAACATTTGCATTTGGAAAGTAATTCTTGCGATGATGCAGAAGAAACAGCTTATGAATGTGAGAAAGCATTTTCTGAACAGCAGGACTCAAAGACACTTCTTCAAATCCACACAGATAATAATTCTTTCTCATGTGACATTTGTCAGGAATCATTTTCTGAGGCAGAACAGTTGAATGCACATCATCATAGTCACACGGCAGAGAAACACTACTTATGTGACATATGTCAAAAAACATTTACTGTTAAAAGTAAATTTCAAAAACATATTCATATCCATACAGTCAAAAAACCTCATGTGTGTGATGTGTGTGAGAAACCATTCTCTTCAAAAGCACACTTGAATACACACCGTCGTATTCATACAGGAGAGAAACCTTACGTGTGTGATTTGTGTGGAAAAACATTCACTCAAAAGGGAAACTTGTATATACACCTGCGTTCCCACACTGGCGAAAAACCTTATTCATGCGACATATGTCATAAAGCATGTTCTACTCAAAGTGGTCTGCAAGCTCATCTTCGTATGGAATTGAGGAAGAAAGTTCACAAATGTGACATATGTGAAAAAGCATTTGCTGTTCCAAGGCATTTGAAAAGACATCTTGGAACTCACTCGGAAGAGAAGCCGTATGCTTGTGACATATGTAAGAAAGGTTTCTCTGATAAATCATACTTAAAATCTCACCTTCGTATCCACATGAAGAAGAGCTTTGTGTGTGAAATTTGCCAAAAAGCATATACCTCGCGAGGTGATTTGAATATTCATCTTCGTACCCACACAGGTGAGAAACCTTATGTGTGTGAAGTGTGTGAGAAAGCATTTCGTTCCAAACAAGGTATGAAAGAACATGTTCGCACTCACACAGGTGAAAAACCTTATGTGTGTGATATTTGTCAGAAAGCATTTAACAAGAAATGTACCCTGGATTTGCATCTTCGTACCCATAAAGGGGAGAAACGTTACACATGTAGTGTGTGTCAGAAAGCATTCTCTCAGAGAGGGCACATGAAAACTCATCTTCGTACTCACACACAGGAGAAACCTTATGAATGTGATGTGTGTAAGAAAACTTTCTCTGATAAATCAGCCTTGAAAGTCCATCATCATACCCATTCAGGGGAGAAGCCTTTTGTGTGTGACTTGTGCAAGAATGCATTCGCTACTGTTTCAAGATTGAAGACCCATCTTCGTACCCATACAGGCGAGAAACCTCATGTTTGCGAGATGTGCCACAAGGCATTCTCCCGGTCAGAGCACTTAAGAACACATATTCGTATCCACACTGGAGAGAAGCCTTACAAGTGTGATGTGTGTCACAAAACTTTCTCTCAACGACCAAACTTGAAAACTCATGTCCGTACTCATAAAGGTGAGAAACCTCACACGTGTCCCATATGTGAAAAAACATACACTGATAGAAAAACTTTGAAACGGCATCTTCGTAAACACACTGGAGAGAAACCATTGAAGTGTGATGTGTGTGAAAAAGCATTTTCTGATAAAGCAACCTTGAAAACACATGTTCTTTTCCACACTGGGGAGTATCTTTATGAATGTCATGTGTGTTATAAAGCATTCCCCGTAAAAAGAAACTTAAGTGTTCATCTTTTCAGTCATAAAGAAGGGCAAGCCTGATGAGTGTATTGTGTGTAAGTAAACATTCTCTGAGAATATGAACTTGATTAGACATCTCGAATCTTGATCTCCACTCTGTGGTTGAACCTTTGAGCTTTGTAAGACATACAGGGTTGTTATAATTAAACTTCCCCATAACTCCTACACATGATTCTGTAGTTAAAACAAATAAAGAGAATGTAATCAAATTTATTATCTATATAAATAAAACAAGATGTAAACTGTTCGTTTGTCTGTCTGTCTGTGTCTCGCGTAGCTCCGAAACGGGTGATCGTAGACCTACCAAATTTTGTACGGAAATTCTCCATGACGGGTCTCGACACACCTCGAAGCGATTTTTTCGAAATTCGAATTATTTTAGGAGATATTGATAAAAAACGTGTCTCAAAATGATCATTTTTGTTCTCACCATTTCGCAATTGTAACCCCGCAGTTTTGTGTACATAGTTATTCTTATGTCCGAGCAGATGATTTCTTTGCTTGGCTCGATTTCCTCTTATCAATACTGGATTTATTTGTGAGAAGAAAAATTAAACTGCGTAATCTAGAAAAACAATTTTAAAGCCTTTATAAATAACGCAGTCTTATCTCTTTTCTTTTGCATGACGTAATTTTAAAATTTAAAAAAATGTCCATTTCATGTAGTGTCTGAGGTATTTAACGCTAAAACGTGAACCTAAAAGACAGCATGATGCAGAAATAAGACATGTTGAAAGTGAGAAGTTCAATGTAAAGGGTTTAACTTTTCACTTTTTTGATACCGAATAACGCTGACATAGTCTTTTTTTTTTTTTTTTGTGTCAAAATATTGCAATGATCTCAAGTTAGTACATATATGATGCAAACTTTAAGTCAAGAGTGAAATAATTTTGCTTTTTCTAGATTCCACTTCACTGGAATTAATTCGAATTACACATGTGAGGAAAACTTTCGTTTCCTACCGTGCAAAGAATGGGCACGCAGCTAGTATTTAATATACATAAAATGCACTCTAGGAATTTAAATGCCAATGCTCACCACTCCCACTCCCACTCGTATTGTACATGTTGTGTAATATTGTGTATCAGTTCACATAATGTACCATTTAAAAAAACAATGAGATCTTTTAAGTTTTGATATAGTTATATTTTTAGTAGAAATAAGAATACACAGAAAAGAGAAATATTCATTCAGAAGTGAACCAAAACCGTTAATTTTGACAGAACTGACACTGGAACTGAACTGATATACAGTCAGATCCCTCTAATCCGCAAGAGTTTCGCCCAAAGGTTGTGCCGATTATAGTTCTTTTCCTTTTGCCTACTTAGAACGAGTTGATTAACTTAATCGTGTAATTACATTTATGTGAAAAGATTATATCTAATAAATTTTAAGTTCAATCATTTTTTTCAATATTAACTCAACTTATCAGTTATGTAAGATAAATAATTTAAGCATGTACACTCAATATTGTATGATGCTAAATTTACAACAAATAGTTATTATGATTATAAATTAGCTGATAGTGTAACAGAGAACTTCTTATTCTAGTCATTTCACTTTCAGCAGACTGAAAACTATTACCATTGTTTCATTCTGTGAAGAGAAATTGCATTGTAAAATTATTTGTTTACATCTGAAATGTATGGTGGATTATAGGAATTTGCGGATTAAAGGGAGTTTACTGTATTTATATATATTTTTTTTAGTTGAACCGGAACAAAAAAATTAGTTTGAAACCTCGATTAAAATATAATTCTTCTCACACCTCTGTTGGGTGAATGTTTCATCTCAGTTATAGGCAGGTGGTAAATAAGTTTTAATGCCTAATTTTGCATTTTCTTCTGCTTTTTATGATGTGCTAAAGTTTTTTTAAACTTTTAATGGGAATGATTTAATATTCCTTTTCTCATTTTTTCGTAATAAAAAGTAATGAAGTTAATGTAATATTTTTATCATGTTGCATTTCTTAAAACATCATTAGAGTATATATTATACAGGCTGTCCAGTGCTGATGGCACCCAATGGCTATTTCAAAAACCGTTAATCAGAGACACTTGCAAAAATGCTGTAGTTTTATAATTTATTATATCAGAAACAGCTGCAGTCAATAAATCAATTCCTATGAAAATTACGAAATTTAAATTTTTATACAGTCCTCTGGTCCTATCACTTATGTTTAGAAACATTTTGTTTATACAATTTCATGCACAATAAAAAAAAAATTTGTCCTTCTATGACCAAATTTCACTGAGTTACATCTGCTTAAAGTTAGACAACTATTCGAGCTGTGAAATAGGAGTTATATACAGAATGAATGAGAAAAAATTATTTATATTGTTTTAATCCTTGTAATATTTATTAGCAATTTCATTAACTATTTTACGATTGTAGATTGCAATAACGAAGATCAACTATGTATATCTAATAAATTAACTTTATAGCTTATACTGAAAATAATTTTTAAAGGGCTTTTTAAAATGAACTAGTGTTAAATAATTATAATAAAAAACAAAACACTTCATTAAACATTAAATTAGAAGATAAAACATTTTAAAGTATGAATATATGCATTTTAGAAACTTAAAATATTACAAATCCTGTTAGCTTAACATTTGCTCAACCATGAAAATATGCACCCTCTTAGAAAACTCTTCCTGTACTTTTTATAGGCTACTCTGTGTTACATATCTGCATGCTGCGCATGTACGATTTAGTATACGTCTGATGGACTTGCTGCGTCCTTTTAATATACTTTATTTTTCAAGAAACCATACAGAGAAAGTAATCTAAGGGATTCAAGTCAGGTGATCCCCAGGGCCACTGTATCTAATTATATTATTTCTAAATGTTTCAGTTAGAACAGTACGATTCTTTTGCGATTTATGTGCTGGAGCACCAAGATGATGAAACCATGTTTGTAATAGATCTTGTAGTGAAACGTCTGAGAAGTCGGTCACTGGGCACTGACACACTGGATGTCTGTTTGGGCAAATGATATGTAGGTTTTGCAGAGACCAGTAGTGACTACTTTGTATATTTGTTACACCTTGCCTTGTAAAACGACAGTCATCAGTCCAAAGAATGTCACTAATGAACGATGGATTATCATTTTGCTTATTAAAAATGAAATTGCAGAAATCAAATCTATGTTCCAGTCTATGATTCTTGTACCGAAATTGCACGATATGGATATACACCATATGTACTTAAAATATTCCTTACTTGTGATTTAAAATAACCACAGTATATCTCAAATGCAGAAATCAAATCAAATGCTAGTGTAACATGCTAATACTTCTTACACTAGACTGTGGATGAGTGAGAGCATATCCTTGGACATCTTCTACAGGCATGGGCTTTGTTGATACTACTTGATCTTTGACGATTTCGAACACTACCCATTTCTTTTAACACTAGAACGCCCACTGGTTTTTACCACCTAAAACGCCCGCCGGAGTCGTTTCGACTCCTGCCTGTTTTAGAAGGTTTAATAATATACAACACAGGAACTAGGCACACAGAAATAAGGAAATGATTAAATTAGAGCATTTTAGCATATATTTAACATAATATCCCATTTTTTCAAATGAAAGAAAACATTTAAATGCACATTTTCACAAATACATTGCAATACACAATAGAATCAAATACTTACGGAATATTTTTACAAATTAATTTTCTGGAATACAGGTGATGCAAGTATATTCATTCAGTCTTGTCTAAGCATTTTCCACAAACTTTTTTCCAACATAATTTACAATCTTTGAAGGCAGGGACGTAGCCAGGGGGGGGGGGGGTTAGGGCGGTCATAACCCCCCTCCCTCCCATGAGGAATTTTTTGCCATACAAAATGCATATTCTGCACTACATTATCACACACACGTATACATATGTATGAGTTGTAGTAGTCGTAACCCCCCCCCCATGAAAAATTTCTGGCTACGCCCCTCTTTGAAGGTCATGTTTCCTTTACAAAGTTTTATTTCACATTTACTTCTCTTGGGTGCTTCTGTTTCGGGTGGCTGCTCCATGGAATGCTTTCTTTTTACTTCAGTTTTTGCAGAGGTATAATTTTTACGTAAGTTGTCCGCTAATAATTGAATAAATGCTTGTCTCCTCACTTATTTCCTCATTCTTCGATTCATCACTTCCGATTCATTCTGAAAGCTCTCGTAAAAGAGCAGTTATTTCTTCTGGTGTTAGACCTTTTTTCCGCGACATATTGAAATATATTCTATTTTATTATTGAGAACACAGTTGCTTAG
Source organism: Cheiracanthium punctorium (assembly GCA_038373885.1). Classification (NCBI taxonomy): domain Eukaryota; kingdom Metazoa; phylum Arthropoda; class Arachnida; order Araneae; family Cheiracanthiidae; genus Cheiracanthium; species Cheiracanthium punctorium. Next base: position 138,229 of record JAWZYV010012913.1, read on the forward strand.
CTATAAAGAAAAAAAAGACTGACACGATTTGAAATGGAACAAAGTAAAAGTAACTAACTGAGCATATTTCAAAAGAAAATGGCAACATTTTCAGCAGGTGCGCGGAACTAACCAATTTCCCCCAACAAAGGGGTGGAAAGAAGAAAAGAAAATCTGTTTCTATCACATAGACAACGATAACCAATTCCAAGGTCTCAAAATTCTGTTTATCTTTCTGTGGCGTCGATTCGACTCTCACGGGCGTTCTAGGGGTATTTGCTTATAACTAATTAACAAAATAAGCAAATAAGTTAGAATTTTCAGAATAAATAGAGTAAGAAAAAATAATAAAAGTCACGGAAGGAAAATAATTAAAATTAAAATTCCAGAGTGATACCAGTATTTTAATAACACTCGGAGTCGAAAGGACTCCATCGGGCGTTCTAGTGTTAAGGCGAAACCCTCAGATGGAACATGAAGCTGCGGCATTGGCGTAACTGGCCTGATTTTCTAGGGTGGGCTACAGCCCCTTTTATCTTCGTGTAAGCATGTTATATGTAAGTTAGTAAATTATTATTAATTAGTACAGGCATGAAAGTTTTGTCTTTTTCAAGATCATTGATGCATTTGAGATTTAGTTTTTAAATTAATTTAATGAATTTAGTTATACCGAATACAGTGATATAATGAATATTAGTTAATTTAATAATAAATACATATGAAAAAATAACAAGGAATGTGTTAAATGCATTATAATTTATTTGTTGTATGATCCGGAGCAAAGTTCAGCTTTTTAGCTGTTTTGTGATTTCATGCCTGTCATTATTAGTTAATTACACTGCTGGCCACCCAAATTGCAACACCAAGAAAAACAAGAGATATCACAACAAAATTTATTGTGTAGATAACATGTTGACCAAGTAACAAATGATTAAATTTACAGCATTCTATGAAGCGTGGTTCCTGCCAAAATCAGTACCCAGAGTAGCCGCCGTTGTTGGAGATCACAGCTGCCACACGCCTCGGCATTGATTCAAAGAGACTTTGAATGTGTTCTTGGGGTACAGCAGACCAAGCAGCTTCCACACGTTGCCAAAGTTGATCTGGTGTGACAGCTGGGGATGAACTCTGGGTCAGTCGTTGAGCAACCATGGACCACATGTTTTCTATCGGCGAAAGATCCGGAGAGCGCGCCGGCCAGGGAAGCAATTCAATCTGGTGATTGACGAAGAACCTTGGACAATGCGTGCCACGTGTGGCCGTGCATTATCCTGCTGAAATATGGCTGTTGGCAAGCCCTGAAGGTAAGAAAGGACAACTGGCTCCAACACCTCGGAGATGTAGCGCTGGCTGGTTAAAGTACCGGCAATGCGTACTAGAGGAGTGCGAGAGAGATATCCGATACCGCCCCATACCATAATACCCGGTGCAGGACCAGTGTGACGGTGCATAATGCAGCTGTTCAGCATCCTCTCTCCACGGTGTCTCCAGACTCGAATCCGACCGTCGTGGTGTTGCATACAGAAGCGTGACTCGTCAGTAAAGAGAATTTCATTCCATTCTGTCGTCCACATCCTTCTTTCATCGCACCATTGGCGGCGGAGACGTCTGTGGTTCCGCGTCAGAGGTAGACAAAGCAACGGACGTCTTGCGGACAGACCATTCTGCTGTAAACGACGTCGAATGGTACGCGCAGACACTGGATGATGCGTTACAGACTGAATCTGCTGTGATATGGTTCGTGATGTGACTGAGCGGTCCGTCACTGCCATGCGTACAATCTGCCTGTCATCACGTGACGTGGTGCACTGAGGTCGATGCGGTCGATCACGTCTGTCCGTCGTACCCTCCTGCACCCAACGATCACATATCCGCATCACAGTTGTTTGGTTTCGTCCAATACGACGACCGATTTCCCTGAAAGATAACCCACAATCTCGGTATGCCACTATCCTTCCTCTGTCAAACTCGGATACTTGATCAAAAGATGATCGTTGTTTCCTACGAGGCATAATTTATCGTTTTTTTTGAAAAAAAAGCAAGAAAAACACAATTGCTGTACTTGAAACCGTCGAAATCTCCAAGCCTTAAATAGCGCTTTGAGGTGGCGCCACAGGCGCGCTTGATGTGCGTCTGCGCTGAAATTCTAATCATTTGCATATCTCACCTCAGCTAATGCATGTTGTAAATTTCATATTATTTGCATGCTTCCTTCAGGGTGTTGCATTTACGATGGCCAGCAGTGTATATGTCCCGCAATGGCAGGCACTTCATTGGGGGAGTGCAATTATGGGTTACAATTCTGGTGGCTGCGGAGTCCCATGTTATCCTATGAGAAAATTGATTTCACTCTTGCATACTCAGTTATTGATATTTTGTCTTATTTCTTTCTCCATCTAGCTAATGGCACGATATATAGTTTGCCGTTCCTGAAATTTTGATATTTTCTTCGCCAATATTTAAAAATATCCAATTACTTTTTATAAAACCTGTTTTACAAATTTCAACTGAATATTTAAAATATTAACAGAAAAAATATGGAAATTTCAGATATGGCAAACTATACATCGTGTCAGCTACTAGATGGTGCAGAGGAAACCAGGACAAAACATTGATATAATTGATTTGGTTTGTGGATTAAGACTGATTGACAGCCCTGGGGTCCTAGGCTTATAGAGGGAGTACCCTCTGTAGCAGACTTTCTATGTGGATCCTACAAGTGAAATCGATTTTCCCCATAGGATTACATGACACTCTGCAGCTTCGTGTTCCATCTGAGTGTTTCGCCTTAAGCGCTTCACTACTTTTAGTATAGTACTAGCAGATGGTTGAGTCATTCAGAAATTTCATAGCATACTATTTTGCAGCCTCTCACTTATTCTGATAAAATTCTGCATACTGTAACACTGTTTCAGTGTATTCATTGGTATAAAGCAGAGGTTCCCAAACTGTGTACTGTGGCACGAGGGTATGACATGGGTGCTGTGAAGATAATCAAGAAAAGTCTAGAGACTTTTCTTGATTATCTCCACAGCACATCTGTCGTAACCCAAAAAGAGTAGAGTATAATTCAAAAGTTTTCTCCGAACGGGTATCCCATAAGAAAATTAGCCATTCTGATGACCAATAGGCAAAACAAAAATATTTCAGTCAAATTCAAGACAGTTCAGTGTCCAGTTGTCTCTCTTTTAGAACTCTCTGAGATAGGGGGGTAGGGCAAAATTCTATATCACTTTTCCAAGAGAATACTTTCTTGATAGTTAGCCCTACAGGAACAAAAGAAATAATGAAAAATGCATCCAAACTGTTTTATTCTAAACTTCATATTCATACTTCTGTAAAGGTAACCTGCCATGAAAGTTTTTAGCCTGAGAAAGGTGCCACAAAATGTTTTTAATCTTACAAGGGTGCTGTAGTGAAAAAATTTTGGGAACCCCTGGTACAAAGCATAATCTTTCATTTTTTATTCTCAATTAGCTACGAGTTCGAATATCATGAACTTCAGACAAACAATAACAAACTAAGACAGCATTTCAGTGTATTCATCAATATAAAGCATTATCTTTTGTTTTTTACTCTCAATAGCTATGAGTATGAATATTATAACCTTCAAACAAACAATAATAAACTAATTTTAACCACAATTTTTCAACTCTAGTAAAATATTAAAATTTATTGCTTATCGTCTGTTGCCATATCAGAAGGAAAACTGAATCTCAAGTAATTATCGTCTGCCAACCATTTTACCTGAAACATGCTATTTCATTTCAATTTATTCAGATACATTCAGCAAATAAGTTAAAAGTTTAGATGTTCTAGCTTTTTAATAAATTTCTCACAAAGCATGTTTCGACAAAGCCTTTTTTTATTTGCACAGGTTATTAAAATTCTGTTACTATGTTTACAGAAAAGATTTTCAAAAGATCCCGGAGAGATTTATTTTATAGAGCTTGACTATAACCCTCTGTTTAAAGATTGGTATTCTAAAATTTGTTTTGCCTCTTTTTCCACATTATGCCAGAAAATGTAATTAAAACCTCCGATTTAAAATTTAATATCTGTATCGTACCGTAACGCTTTACCCTAATGGGACATTTTTAAGCGTGGGAAGGTGATTTAAGTCAAAATGTTTGCTGCTTTATAATGCAGTGAATTTTGGTCATGAAAGGGCCGTCTTTCTTAAGTTTTGCATGAAATTGTATAAGGAAATATTTGTAAAACATAGCTATAGGACTGCGGCACTGTATAAAAATTTAAATTTCATAATTTTTATAGGAATTGATTTATTGATGAATTGTTTCTGATATAATAGATTATTCAATTTAAAGCATTTTTGCGACTGGAACTAATGTGTCTCTGACTTAACAGTTTAGGAAATAGCCATTGGGCATTGCTTGCACTGTGCACTCTGTATACAAATATCACTTATACAATTTTTTTGTTCCCATATGACTTTAGTCTCCTTGCTTTTTGTGCCAATCTCATGCCTGAAGAAAGCATTCTTGTAGAAAGAATATTTGCATATGTATCTTTATATCCACAGAAAAGAGAAACCTTTTACGTTTGTTTTAAGGAAAGAATAATTTTTTCATAATCACACTTTCCTAATTGATGAAATTAAATACCTGCAAATACAGTCGAATCCCATATTAACCAAGTTCAAATGACCAGAGAAATTGTTTTGCTCTAACCAAATTTCGCTCTGGATTGCAATCTGGAGAACTGGATCCAGTAATCCATCATCATTAGACGTCTACCGCATCCGGTAACAATTTAGCAGATCCGGAAAGTACTAAAAAAGCAACAGTACAAATGAAAATGAAGGAGTTTGAGGACAATACTTGTCTTATATTCATGACTATTTTTGACCGATATGTGTAGAAGCTGAAAGGGCCTTTTCAGCTGCTGTCTATACTTGTAACTCTCTAAGAAGTCAATTGGCAGATGACATGATTAACACTACTTGCTTCCTACGATCCTTTTTTCAAAAACCAAACTTGATTTTTTACAAACGAAAATTTATTAGTTAAAGAAAGTTATTGAAAAATACTCGATATTGTGATAATTGTATGCTATTCTTTAAATCATCTGTGATAACTGTCATTATTATTATGACTTCTTAGGGTGACTAAATTATATAACTGTGAACTCAGTTGATTAATTTAGATTTAGGAATTTAATATAAGAAGCTCTTACATAATGTAATGAAAGTTACAAGATAATTTTCATTGATATCATTTGTGAACTAAGACTGAACTTAAAACACTATTATACTAAATACTATATTTATAAATGTAAGTATAAATATTATATTTATATTTAAAGATAATTATGAATATCTTATATAGTATGTAATAACGGATACGGATATACTATTTCATTGATATCCAATGTTTAGTCTTGATTACAAATAAATTTTTTGCCATCATATTATATTTGATAATAATAAGAACTTAGATCTAGTCTTATATAATATAATGATTAAAATTTAACTACTTATTCTAGATACTAGACTTTCATTGTTCATTTTATTCAAAATTGCTGCTTAATTATAATAGAGTTGATAATAGTTGATTTTCTAAGAAATATACATTCTTTCTTATAAACTTTATGATACACTCACTAAAACATCTCTTATACAGTTAATTTTGGAAAAAAGTGAAATTATTTTCATGTGGCCAATCAAACTGGATCCAGCCAGATCGATGGCGATTGGGCCGGATCCTACTGGATTGTAATTGGTGCCGGATTGCAATCTCTAAACAGTTACTGGGTGTTAGTGCATGTATTGTAATTCATAATAGTACAAAATGCACTGAACTCCATCATAGAGGGAACTGTTAAGAAAAATGGTTATTGAAGTTAATTTCTCATTTTATGCACATTATTCCAATGGACTGAAGGACTTTGTACTGTATTCGTTCTTGTTCAAATGCTATATTAAGGAAATCTGACATAATTGTTCCTCTATTGCAGCAGAATTTGATAGTCTACAGAGGACTTCTTCAGTAATCACTGCTGTAGAATCATGGATGTGAAAGGTTGCACCAATGGCACTTGTCAAAACACGATGCCTGGACATCTCTATTTGGAAAGGAATTCTTGTGCTCATGAGAATACAGTGTATGAATGTGAGAAAGAATTTTCTGAACAGCAGGACCCAAAGACAGCTCTTCAAATTGACACAGATAATAATTCTTTCTCGTGTGACATCTGTCAGGAAACATTTTCTGAGGCAGAACAGTTGAATGCACATCATCATAGTCACACAGCAGAGAAACACTACTTATGTGACATATGTCAAAAAACATTTACTGTTAAAAGTAAATTTCAAAAACATATTCGAACCCATGCAGTCAAAAAACCGTATGTGTGTGATGTGTGTCAGAAAGCATTTTCTTGGAAATCAGAATTGAATAAACACCATCGTACCCATACAGGCGAGAAACCTTTCGTGTGTGATCTGTGTGGAAAAACATTCACTCAAAAGGGAAACTTGTATATACACCTGCGTTCCCACACTGGCGAAAAACCTTATTCGTGCGACATATGTCATAAAGCATGTTCTACTCAAAGTGGTCTGCAAGCTCATCTTCGTATGGAATTGAGGAAGAAAGTTCACAAATGTGACATATGTGAAAAAGCATTTGCTGTTCCAAGGCATTTGAAAAGACATCTTGGAACTCACTCCGAAGAGAAGCCTTATGCTTGTGGCATATGTAAAAAAGGTTTCTCTGATAAATCATACTTAAAATCTCACCTTCGTATCCACATGAAGAAGAGCTTTGTGTGTGAAATTTGCCAAAAAGCATGTACCACGCGAGGTGATTTGAATATTCATCTTCGTACCCACACAGGTGAGAAACCTTATGTGTGTGAAGTGTGTGAGAAAGCATTTTCTTCCAAACATGGTATGAAAGAACATGTTCGCACTCACACAGGTGAAAAACCTTATGTGTGTGATTTATGTCAGAAAGCATTTAACAGGAAAGATACCCTGGATATTCACCTTCGAACCCATAGAGACGAAAAACCGTATGCATGTAGTGTGTGTCAAAAAGCATTCTCTCAGAGAGGGCACATGAAAAGTCATCTTCGTGTCCACACACGGGAGAGACCTTATTCATGTGATGTGTGTAAGAAAACTTTCTCTCATAAAGCACACTTGAACGTCCATCATCGTACCCATTCAAGAGAGAAGCCTTATGTGTGCGACGTGTGCAGAAAAGCATTCGCTGGTCTTAGAGATTTGAAGGTCCATTTTCGTACCCATACGAAAGAGAAACCTTATCTGTGTGAGGTGTGTAACAAAACTTTTTCTCAACGACCAAACTTGAACACACATCTTCGTACTCATAAAGGCGAGAAACCTCACACGTGTCCCATATGTGAAAAAGCATACACTAATAGAACAAATTTGAAACAGCATCTTCTTAAACACACTGGAGAGAAACCATTCAAGTGTGATATGTGTGAAAAAGCATTTTCTGATAAAGCAACCTTGAAAACACATGTTCTTTTCCACACTGGGGAGTATCTTTATGAATGTCATGTGTGTTATAAAGCATTCCCTGTAAAAAGAAACTTAAGTGTTCATCTTTTCAGTCATAGAGAAGGGGAAGCAGGATGAGTATATTGTGTGTAAGAAAGCATTCTCTTAAAGAGTGGCTTGATTAGATTTCTTGAATCTTGATCTCCACTCCGAGGAGGAAGCTTTGAACTTTTTGTATGACATGCAGATATTAACCAAGTTTAATATATGGACTATTCATGAAATGCACTTAATTTTAAAAAAAATGTTCAAAAAATTTCCACTAGATGGCATAATGTTTGAGAAAAAAACAGCAAATTAAACAATGGGAATCGCTATTTTTAAATCTACAAACAATGCCAATATTTGTGCAGTAGTTTTTGTTCATTTATTGGCTATTTTGGATCATTTTTTGAGCCTAATTCACCATTCAAACAACCACCTTTTGGACATTTTTTTTAACTGAACTTTTTAAAAATCTGCCTTGAGCACATCTTACATACACCCCATATGCCAAATATGATGATAATTCCATCTCAACTGCATGAAACTGTTTAGGATGCATTTACCTAGAGGTGACTGCCTGTGGTCCCAGGATTGTGAGGGTCCCCAAATCGCGAAAACTCATACCTAAAAATCAAGCTTGCAATTAGGAAAATTTAATAGACTATTTAGGCCATTTTCAATGGAAGTTTTAACTCAATATGAAGCTAGCTACACTGCTTCTATGTTCAGAAATGTCATTCGTCAGTATATGGAAATATTCGGTTTTTATCGCAAACCTGTTCCGCTTGTTGCAGGAAGTGCAGAAAGAAATGTAAGTGGTAATTAAATATGTAAATGCATTAAAAGTTGGTTAAATATTATCTCTCATAATATTTAGCAACGATCAGGGTTCTTTTTTTTTTTTAAAGCCCAGATTCTGATAAAATGGGAAGAGTTGGCAGCTATGGGAAAGTATTTTCTGAAAACATGTTTGAACACATATTCTTTATATTCAGAAAACGAAAAACATTAATTTATTTGTACTTGATATCTAAAGCTATACTGTGATTATCTTTGCTGTTTTGGGTTTTATTTTATAGCCAGCAAGTGCTATATAATATAATATAATATAAATTCAATATCCTGTCACATGACTTTTTTTTGATTGATGAAATAATAATTATAAGATAACCCAAGTATTTGTATATTTGAAGCATAAATTAAGTGCCTTAAATTTTATTTATTTTTGTATGTGTAATGTATGAATAAATTATTTTTGGGATACATTGAGTTTTTTTTTTAATTTATTATTATTATTTTGGAAAAAATAACTATAAGAGCTTTGAGTATTTGCTTTTTACCCATTTGCATTATTTAGTGCATGCCCCAGTAGCTCAGCAGTTTTAACCAATATCGCTTCAATATTGGCCAACCTCGTCACATGCAGGGTTGCTAAAAAAAAAAAAAAAAAAAAAACAGGTTTATTGTAAAAAGCCAACTCGGGTGGATTTTATTAAAAACCCATTGTTTAGGGTGGGGAAAAAAAAACAGGTTTTATTGGGCAAAATTAAAATTTTCGGTGCTTAACTTAAAAATTTGTACCTATAGGAGAATGCAAACTTCAAATCATAGACAAACATAAAATTAAAGTTTAAATCACAAATGGAACTTGGCACTACGCTCCAAAAAATAAATGAATGAATAAATTTGTTTCTAAAAATTTTCACTGCATATTCCTTTGAATAAATATTAATTTAGTAAATTATAAGTAACAGAAACTTAAGTGACATACCATTAAAATATATCAAACTATGTATATCCAATGTACAAAGTTGTGCAAATAGAAATGTAGTAAAGCAAAACATATGGATGTTTTTTTGAAAAGATTTATCTTTTCTGGAAAAAAAAAAAAAAAAAAAAAAAATTATCCAAAAAAAAAAAAAAACTGTACTGTAACTGTTTACCCCTCCCCTCCTAAAAAAGGTGGTATAAGTAATAATTTTTATTAAAATATATCTATATAAGGAAAATATTGTTAATGTACAAATAGAAGTGCACACCCTCCCAAAAAAATATTTGAGTGCAAGTCAAATTTCCTATATTGGTTTTAATTGTAAAGCATTATTCTTCATAAAATGAGCATGATGCAACAAATAACAATAACTTCTTATATTTCAAGCTATGCTTATTTCAAAAACTAATTAATTACTCACTAAACTGGAGTGAGAAATTTTGCTTTTACTTGAATAGTTTTTTGAATGGGTATAGTAAAAAAAAGCACACGGATAGTTTTTATTGCCTTAGACCAGAGGTTCCCAAACTGTGTGCTGCGGCACCCTGGGGTGCCGCGAGTGTTTACCAGGGGTGCCATGGAGATAATCAAGAAAAGTCTAAGTTTTGAGGGAGTATAATCAAAAACATTCATCTGAACCGATATTTCACAAAAAAATTTGCCAAGCCGATGATCAAGTAGGCGAAACAAAAATATTTTAGTCGAGTTCGATGTCCAATCGCCTCTATTTTACAGGAACTCCCTGAAATATGGGGAGGGGGGATTCTATATCCTTTTCCAAGATAGTGTAATAATAAGCCCTATAAACAAAAAAGAAACAATGAAAAATATATCCAAACTGTTTCATTCTAACCTTCATATTCATATTGCTTTAAAGGTAACCTGCCCCGAAACGTTTTCAGCCTGAAAAGGGTGCCCCGAAATGATTTTTAGTCTGACAAGGGTGCTGCAAAGTGTTTTTAGCCTGACAAGGGTGCCACAGGGGGAAAAAGTTTGGGAACCTCTGCCTTAGACTTTTTCTTCTTATTTTGTAATTTAAGAAATTATATTATTAATGTTACTTATAAATTTATGTAAAAATCCCAGTGTTTTAAATATGAAAGAAAATGTTAGCAATAGCACAATAACTTAACATAGAATTTCTCAAATTATTTTATTTTCTTTGTTTTTAAAGCAATATAAAAAATGAATGTCAAAAACCAACCTGCACATTTCTTTTTAATATTTAAATAGTTAATGAATCACACAGAGTTAAGTTGTAATTCGTTATAAATCCTTTCATTCCATAATGTATATACTTTATTTTATGGTATTGATTTATTAATACAATATCTAATTTCAACAGTTAGTTCCAGAGTTGGGCAAAATACATAAAAAATGTATTTTCGATACAAAATACAAATTACATTTATTCAAACACAAAAATTACAAAATACTTTCTAAATTGAAAAAATACAAAATAAAAATACAAAATACGTGTATTTTCAAAATACAAAATATGCCTAAAACTTCAATTAAGAATAAGTAAAATTTTCTACAGAAACTTCTAGTTAATTTTATTCCAATGTATTTTAAGATGAATAAACAAATGTAATAGTAACTATTTTTTATACATGAATTTTTCCTGGAATAAATTGCATCTTAAAAGGCATGAAAGCAAAACTGTGACAAGTATTTATTGAACGTTATTTTTTAATGATAATGAATGGAATTGAAGTATAAAATTTAATATATTTCTAAACGAAAATGAGTTAAATTATATTTCTACTTTAAGATGCATTCATAGTCTCACCATGGCTCAGTGGTTATGTCACTGAAAATGGTAGACGGCCAAAGTGTGATGGTCCCGGGTTCCGATCCCATAGCGCAGCTGTCGATCTAGCGGTCTGGAGTTTTGGTAGGCTTTCTCCAGATGTAACGTGAATATGCATTAGAACCCCTTAAAAAGTCCTCCTACCTTGGCACCCCCCCCCTATCCTAGGCAGATTGTCCTAGTGTAGCATTGCAATAATCACACAAACACAAGATGCATTCAAATATTATTACAAAAGAAAAGTGTGTCATTGTATTAATTTATTAACAGTATGCAATTTAATAAAGAAATTATGAAAAGGACTGTTAAAAGATGGTATAATTATTCTAAGCACTATGATTTATAAAAAGAATGATTTGCTTTCAAAAAAAAAAAGTTTTTCGAAAGTTTATCGCTTAGTAAATTTCTTTTTGGAGCATTTATACCTGCAAAGGTCTTTCGACAAGAGCACTAGTCGGCAAACTTATGTTAAATTACATGAAAAGTTATTTTACTGTCGGATATGAATTTAGAACTTTCAAATCTATTGATTTTTCAGAAAAAAACTGCAGCAGTTCAAGTTCAACAACATTTCGAGAATTTGTGGTATATGGTTAGGAGTCATTAAATTCAAACCAATCATCATCATTCGTAGTAATTTTATCGTCAACTTCTCTCGTATTACTCTGAAATTACTTCAGTTTGATAAGGACAACATTAAGAATTGGAAAGTTTACTGAAATGTTTCATTTATTTCATCCAGGCTAATAAAATAAAACCTTAAATTATGTTAAGAAGCATAAATTTAGGGTTAAGTTCTCTTAAACTTAATTCAAACCCATATCTAATATTTTTTAATTCAGACATCAATGGTGAGGTTTAAATTTCTGAGAACTCAAATACAATCCATCCCTGATTTTAAATATCTGATGAGTAAATGATGAACAAATAAAAAAATAATAAAAGAAACTTAAGATTCCCCCTTCCGTGGGAGATCCCCCCCCTTTCCTGTTTAATATAACCTAAGCATCGCAATAAATCCTAACACCTCTTTAGTTACCATATATAACACTAAAATAGTGCAGATGCAACAAAATTGTTTATGTAATGAACTGGGGAAAAATTAATGACAGCAGTTCTATTATTTTTTGTTTGATTTTCCCAAACCAAGCTAGTTTTGGTGTAAGATTAATTTAACTTCAGAATGAAAAATGTATTTTCAGTATTTTAAAAATACATTGAAAATGTATTTTAAAATACATTTTCAAAATACTTCGCTTTTTCTTGTGAAAATGCAAAATACAAATGTTTTTTGAAAATACAGTGAAAAACGTTTAACACAAAACTAAAGAGACCAAAATATTTTTTCGTGTTAAAATTCGTAAAAAAAGGAAAAAACTTACCATATTTTCAATGTTCTTATATTTTATATCAATTTCCTGTTAAACAACAAGTAGGTTGCATCCAATGGGATGAAAAGCAATTACAAAAAAATACTGTTACGAATTTTCGGGGCAACCCGCTGCTCTGGGGCTTAGAATGGTTTAAAATTCGTATTCTACGCTTCAAATAGATAAATTTTGCTTTTTGTTGCATCAAAATCGGCCAATTAGAACAGGAGATACGGAGGTTTCGCTTTCCCATATGTTTTTCTATGGGCTTCTAGAAATCTCGAGAAATATTAGTCCTAGAGCTTAGATCTCTTCACTTTTGAGGACTTATTTTTGGCGCCAAATTTGGCGATATTTCGCCAAAAGTCGCCAAGCTTGGCGACTTTTTGGTCATTTGGCGCGATTTTCCCAATGGGGCCTGGAAGTTGTTTTTCCTGCATTAAAAACGCATAATAACCTAACATTTCTCTTCTATGACGTAATCAATATTCACGCGTTATGTAGAACCCTCGAGAAATTGACTTTTCTGGAAACCTCTTGTACCTCCTGCGTCGGCTATTTATAGAAGCGTGTCGCCCCGACGATTCATTGTTGATCAAGCTTTGAGAGAGTGAATACGCTTGCTTTGTGAAGGAAGCTGTGTTTCGCGCTGTTTGTGAAGCTTTGAATTTAAGTGCTGTGTGTAAATTCTTCATTGCTGAGTCTTGAGAGACTGTTAGTGTTATTTCTCGTATATTTTCGCTGAATTCTTGTCAGTGAAAGTGTTCTATTTTGTGTGAGAAATACAGCATTCGTGAGAGTTTCTGATCTAATCGAACTGTTAAAAGCACTTTACTGCTAGATTGTGCTTGTGAATTGTGTACAGCTGATTGTTCTACGAAGTTCTAGAAGCAATAAAGTTTGTGTTCCATCCTGACAAGAGACTTTTTACTTGAACTTTATACACCAACTGGACTTTAGAACGACGAACCCCAGGAGTAGCCGAGTAATTCCGCAACATTTGGTGTCAGAATCGGGATTCTAAATAAAGACTTTAATTTTCCAGTTTATGGTTTTGACTAGACAAAAAATGGAAGAACAACTTCAAAAGCTCATGAATATGATGCAAGAAATGAAAGCCGGACAAGACGAGATGAAAGCCGGGCAAGACGAGATGAAAGCCGGGCAAGACGAGATGAAAGCCGGACAAGACGAGATGAAAGCCGCACAAGAACAGATGAAAGCCGGACAAGACGAGATGAAAGCTGGACAAGAACAGATGAAGGCGGATTTAGAGAAGAAAATTGAAGCAGGACAGACCGATTTAGAAAAGAAAATTGAAGCCGGACAGACCGATTTAGAAAAGAAAATTGAAGCCGGACAAGAACAGATGAAAGCGGATTTAGAGAAGAAAATTGAAGCCGGACAAGAAGGAATGAAATTGGGATTGGAGAAAATGGAGACTGCTTTGGGAAAATTAGAGAAATTCGAAAAGAGTGTGCAGGAAAGTCAAGAGATAATGGAGAAAAGAATGTCGCTCATAGAAGAAACTCAAACGAAATATGAACAAAGAATTGAAGGAAAAATTGAAGAAAATGTTAAGGAATTGCAGCAAGATATTTGCAGAATGCGGGAAGAATTTAAGAATAAAATTGAGGAGAAACTAGACTGGAAAGAAAATATAGTTTCGAAAATACATGAAGAATGTGAAGCTAAAATTGAAGAAAAATTGGACTCTCTCGTAAAGCTGGGAAAGTTACCCGAAAACATCAGGTTATCTTCACACCGCCCAGCAGTGAAACTTACTGCCTATGACGGAAAGACTCCCTGGGAAGCTTACAAGACCCAATTTTCGATCGTCGCCAGAGCCAATGGTTGGAGCGAGTCCGAGAAAGCTAATCAACTGGCCGCTTCCCTTAGCGGAGATGCAATTAATGTATTGCAAACTATCGGAGCGACGAAGATAGGAGATTTTGACGCCCTTGCCAGTGCCTTGGAGATGAAATTCGGAGAGAAGTGCCAGAAAGAATATAGTAGAATCCAACTTAAGTCAAGGATGCAGAGATCTGGCGAGACCCTTCAAGAGCTGGCTTCGGACATAGATAGGCTGTGTCATCTAGCCTACATGGACCACCTTGATAATGTCAGAGAGGAAATGGCGGTGCGTCATTTTATTGAAGCCATCCGTGATCCAGAAACCCAAAAGGCACTCATGTTGGAGGATTATCAGGATTTGAAGTCTGCTCTGGTGTTCGCAATGAAGCTAGAGGCAGCCCAGCGGGCCGTGAGAAAAGATCGGCACGCTGTTAGAGCGGTAACGGTCCAAGAGGAAGCTAACAAAGACACAGAGAGCGTCGAGAACAGATTGAAGAGAATTGAAGATCTCATAGAGCGAAAATTAAGATCCGATAGAACGAGAGATGGCCCAAAGAAAGTAAAATGCTGGAAGTGTGGCGTCGAAGGCCATGTACAAAAGTATTGTGGTCGAAAGTCTCATGACCAGCAAGAGAATTCTAAAAACAAGAAGGAGGGAAACTAGGAGGTGGCCATCTCGCGGGGCGGAGGTTGCCAGATAGTCAAAAGCCCCACCTAAAAGTCTTGCAGATTTCATCGGTGAATGGCGGCAGTAATGGACTCTTCGTACTGGGATACGTTAATGGTTCTCCATGCCACATGGTGATTGATACTGGCGCGAACGTAACCATCATAAGGACGGATCTGGCCAAGAAATTAAATTTGAAGATTATCTGGACTCCGCCCTCGCTGACCCTCCAGACTGTGACAGGTGACAAGATCGAAGTGGGCGGAAAAGCGCAAGTAGAAATCACGTTTGGAAATGCCAGATACGACCATGTGGTATATGTCGCCAATATTACAGACTCTTTTATTCTCGGACTGGACTTTTAAAATCACACAAATTTAATTTGGACTTTAAGAATAATGAGCTTCGTTCAGACTCAGAAGAAATAGCTGCGTTCGATATTAGAAATGAAACTGTTTTGCCTGTTCAGCAAATAATAGCCCAGACTGATATCACTCTACCTCCCAGAACTGATTCAATAATTTCTGGAACAGTAAAAGAAAGCAATAAATTCCGTTTTGGATTAATCGAACACCCAAGCAATAGTGATTCCATCAGAGGAGTACTTGTGGGAGCAACACTTGTGGACTTGTCGAGAACAGAAATTCCAGTTAGAGTAGTAAATGTGACGGACAAGTCGAAGGTGATAAAGAAAAATGAAGTGTTGGCGACATGCACTCCTGTTACCTGCATTAATAAGAACATCAGCCAAACGACAGCTAAATCTTCCGAGTGCCTGACGAAGGAATTAATACAAGACGTGGAGTTAACGGCAGAACAGAGAAGCGCTGCGGAGAAAGTAATAGCTGAATTTGAAGACCTCTTCTCCCGTACTTCGGGTGACTTTGGCAGTACGAGCTTAACTCAACATAGGATAGATACAGGCAGCCATTCTCCCATCAAGCAACATCCTAGGCGGCTGCCGTTTGCTAAGCAAGAAGAGGTGAGCAGACTTTTAGAGGAGATGAAGCGTGATGACGTCATCGAGCCATCGACTAGTCCCTGGGCCTCGCCAATTGTTTTGGTCCGAAAGAAGGATGGTTCCACCCGGTTCTGTGTTGACTACAGACGTCTGAATGACATTACCAAGAAAGACAGCTACCCTCTTCCCAGGATAGACGACACTTTGGACACTTTATCGGGAAACGAATGGTTTTCCACTCTGGATCTGAAAAGTGGTTACTGGCAAGTGGAAATTCATCCCGACGACCGTGAAAAGACTGCGTTCACCACGGGACAAGGATTATGGCAGTTCAAAGTTATGCCTTTTGGACTCTGCAACGCACCTGCTACATTCGAGCGACTAATGGAGACAGTGTTGAGAGGACTTTCCTACGAAGCATGTCTCGTTTATTTGGACGATATCATCATCGTCGGAAGGACTTTCGAAGAGCATCTAGAGAACATCCGAAAGGTGCTGCAGAAATTAAAGG
Source organism: Cheiracanthium punctorium (assembly GCA_038373885.1). Taxonomy (NCBI): domain Eukaryota; kingdom Metazoa; phylum Arthropoda; class Arachnida; order Araneae; family Cheiracanthiidae; genus Cheiracanthium; species Cheiracanthium punctorium. Next base: position 154,692 of record JAWZYV010012913.1, read on the forward strand.
AGGCGAACTTGAAACTGAGTCCATCGAAGTGCAATTTGTTTCGTCGGGAAGTACGTTACCTCGGGCACATAATATCCGCCCACGGAGTCCGAACCGATCCCGAAAAGACGTCCGCAGTCCAGAACTGGAGTCGTCCCGAGAATATCCACGACTTAAGAAGTTTTCTCGGTCTGTGTACTTACTATCGAAAATTCGTGAAGGGCTTTTCTCAAATTGCAAGACCTCTTCACAAATTGACCGAGACTGGACAGAAATTTCTATGGACTGAGGAATGTGAGGACGCATTCAACGAACTGAAGACGGCTTTAACATCTTCGCCGATCTTGTCGTATCCTCAACCTGACAAGCCATTTATCCTGGACACAGACGCAAGTAAGGAGAGTGTCGGAGCAGTTTTGTCCCAGGAGATAGATGGCCAAGAACACGTCATTGCTTACTGGAGCAAATGCCTTTCAAAGGCAGAACGTAACTATTGTGTTACGAGAAAGGAACTCCTTGCTATCATTAAGGCCGTGGAGCACTTCCATCATTACCTGTACGGCCGAAAGTTCCTGCTCCGAACGGACCATGCCTCTTTAACCTGGCTTCTAAATTTCAAGAATCCGGAGGGCCAAATAGCCAGGTGGATACAGCGACTACAAGAATATGACATCGAGATACGTCATCGGAAAGGGTCATCTCATGGAAATGCAGATGCTTTGTCGAGAAGGCCCTGCATAGACAGTTGTCGCTATTGCTCCAGGGCAGAGAAAAATTACCATCTGAAACATCCCGCTGTCCGCCAAGTTACATCATCGGCATCATCTCAAGATCCCTGGAGTGACGAAAATGTTCGGGCGGACCAATTAACAGACAGCGACATCAAACCTATTGTGGAATTTATGGAAAAATCCAGCGCTAAGCCCAGTTGGCAAGAAATATCATCTTACAGTCCGGCAACAAAACAGTACTGGGCTTTATGGGATTCGCTTCGCCTGAGAAATGGAGTCCTGTATCGTAAATGGGAGTCGGACGACGGCAAGATGCTCCGATGGCAGTTGGTACTCCCTCGCTCGAGGATTCCGAAGGTTCTAGAAGAACTTCATAATGGCTTAACTGGGGGCCATTTTGGCGTAATGAAGACCCTGCAGAAAGTTCGCGAGCGCTTTTACTGGGTTAGGGCTCGAGGCGACGTCGAAAAGTGGTGTCAAGCTTGTGACGCCTGTGCCGCCCGCAAAGGCCCGAAGAAACGAAGCCGTGGAAGACTACATCGTTATAATGTAGGAGCGCCTTTTGAGAGGATTGCACTCGACATCCTGGGACCTCTTCCGCGAACTTCGGATGGCAACAAATACATCCTAGTTGTCATTGACTACTTCTCTAAATGGCCCGAAGCGTTTCCTATTCCCGATCAAGAAGCTACGACCGTAGCAGAGGTACTGGTGCAAGAATGGATTTCCAGATATGGAACCCCTCTGCAACTTCATTCCGACCAAGGAACGAACTTTACCTCTGCAGTCTTTAAAGGACTATGCCAACTTCTCGGAATGGACAAAACCCAGACTACGCCTTTACACCCACAATCCGACGGCATGGTGGAGAGGTTCAATCGTACAATTTTGAACAACCTCTCGCTCCTGGTATCTAGGAATCAAGAGGACTGGGACAAGAAACTCCCCCTGTTCCTGCTGGCCTATAGGAGTGCCGTCCATGAGACTACCGGCTTCACACCTTCCCAGATGCTGTTCGGCAGAGATCTTCGTCTTCCCGCCGATCTAGTGTTCGGCCGCCCTCCAGATGCGCCTTCATCGCCAGAGGAGTACGTGGAAAACCTTCGGGCACGGTTTGAAGATGTGCATCATTTTGCTCGGGAGCGGATCAACCTGAACACGGAAAAGATGAAGACTCGCTACGACACGAAAGCTACGGGACACGAGTTCAACGCAGGTGACAAAGTTTGGCTATGGAATCCTACTCGACGGAAAGGCCTGTCTCCCAAGCTGCAATCGCCGTGGGACGGTCCTTACACAGTCCTAAACCGGCTGAATGACGTCATCGTACGGATTCGTAAGTCACCAAACTCGAAGCCAAGAGTTGTACATTACGATCGGCTAGCCATCTACCGCGGTTGTAATTAGTTATTTGACTATCAGACCATGTTCACTATGGCGTAATTCCTCCTTTCTTTCAACTGTCATTTCTTTCCTGTCTTTCTCTTCTCTTCCTCTTTCGTCAACTCTCTTTCACTCATTACTTACGCCATGTCTAGTGTATATATTTGTAATATATTGGATTTTATTAATGTGTATTTGTTATTACATTGATTACTTATTACAGTGTAATTATTTATTATGTTGATTATTTATTTATTAATGTGTATTTGCTTATTGTGCTATTGATTACTTGCTTGAATTATGTTGTTAAGATCTTGTTAAGTGTTATACAGTGTAGGTACCTGTGTGACCTCCTAACTAGGGATTGTACTGCCCGGGACGTGCAGTCCTTGGGAAGGGGGCAATGTTACGAATTTTCAGGGCAACCCGCTGCTCTGGGGCTTAGAATGGTTTAAAATTCGTATTCTACGCTTCAAATAGATAAATTTTGCTTTTTGTTGCATCAAAATCGGCCAATTAGAACCGGAGATACGGAGGTTTCGCTTTCTCATATGTTTTTCTATGGGCTTCTAGAAATCTCGAGAAATATTAGTCCTAGAGCTTAGATCTCTTCACTTTTGAGGACTTATTTTTGGCGCCAAATTTGGCGATATTTCGCCAAAAGTCGCCAAGCTTGGCGACTTTTTGGTCATTTGGCGCGATTTTCCCAATGGGGCCTGGAAGTTGTTTTTCCTGCATTAAAAACGCATAATAACCTAACATTTCTCTTCTATGACGTAATCAATATTCACGCGTTATGTAGAACCCTCGAGAAATTGACTTTTCTGGAAACCTCTTGTACCTCCTGCGTCGGCTATTTATAGAAGCGTGTCGCCCCGACGATTCATTGTTGATCAAGCTTTGAGAGAGTGAATACGCTTGCTTTGTGAAGGAAGCTGTGTTTCGCGCTGTTTGTGAAGCTTTGAATTTAAGTGCTGTGTGTAAATTCTTCATTGCTGAGTCTTGAGAGACTGTTAGTGTTATTTCTCGTATATTTTCGCTGAATTCTTGTCAGTGAAAGTGTTCTATTTTGTGTGAGAAATACAGCATTCGTGAGAGTTTCTGATCTAATTGAACTGTTAAAAGCACTTTACTGCTAGATTGTGCTTGTGAATTGTGTACAGCTGATTGTTCTACGAAGTTCTAGAAGCAATAAAGTTTGTGTTCCATCCTGACAAGAGACTTTTTACTTGAACTTTATACACCAACTGGACTTTAGAACGACGAACCCCAGGAGTAGCCGAGTAATTCCGCAACAATACTATTTTGGGGAGAAAAAAAATCAGTTATCTTTTTTTGAAATGCATTTTTCAGAGCCATATTGTCCACATTTTTTTAAGATCGTCCATAGTTTTATTCATTTCTCCACTAGAATGCGCATCTAAATAACTGCGTAGACTGTTTATCACTTTTTGCACTTCGGAAGTAGATGGGACGGGAACTGCATCGTTGTGAATCCGTTGTCAGGTTCATTCTCGGAATCAACAGAATCTTTTGGATTTTGAACAATATCCAAATTCTCTTTTTCTGTCATAATCAGTGCTGTAGTTACATCATTATCGGACGAAACGTATTCATTTATTAATATTTTTGGGCAGCCCAGTAATTCTGAGACTTTCCCAAGTATTTCGTTAAATGTCGGCTCACTGTCATTCTCGGCTGATTCTTGCAACGCTGAAGAAAGTGCATTCCCACCAATCGCCGTTTCTTTGATACAGATGAGAATTTTATTCATTAGGGGAGGGGGAAAGACCTGATGGACGATGCTATTAATACTGAATTTAAATAAAATTTATTTTCCACAAAAACCTTCTTGTGATTTGCTGCAAACATGCCACTGAAGATTAAAAATGAACTTGTTTTCATGTTAAACGATTTTTGTTTCTTGTTAACCGATTTTTCATGTTAAACGTATTTCACTGTAGTATTTCAAATACATGTATTTGAGATACTGCCCAACTCGGTTAGTGCAATACAGTGCAACCAGACCTGCTTTTATTATACAGTGAAGGAATTATTATCACATATTTGATTGGTTGTTTTATTTCTAAATATTCTAAAGAGGAAATATTGGATATTATGTTTGCATAAACATCCTTTCCTTTAAAAAAAAATTAACTGATGCATTTGTATAGCTCTATATCCTTTACGATTACATATTCTTTAAACAACTACCATTTTATAGAATACTGTTTGTTTAGTCATAGAAAATTTTATGACTCAACTATCAAAAATTACTAAAAGTAACTTTTAAACAGTATTATGACTGGTAGAAAACCAAGATTTGTATTTTTCATAAAAGCAACAGAATGGAATTAGGATTTATAGTTTGATTAGTGATAAAAATAAAATTGAATTGAAATAGAATTAAAAAAATTTTAAGAAATTAAATGCTTTTACAATAAATTAAATGAATATGCCGGTATTTCTTTTAAAATGATGCAAATCAAAATTTTATCTTAAAAAACCCATTTTACTCAAAAAAACTCATGGGTGTTTTTTAAAGTAAAAAACCTGCCCCAGTGGGGAAAATGGGGAGCTACCCGGGCAACAAATCTGACAACCCTGGTCACACATCAGTGTAAATTGGTCGTTTTGTTTCTATTTTGGCCAATATTGCCCAGCATGATTATTGCGATATTGAAAGTTTTAAAAAGTGTTTTTCTTTTTAGCTTTTAAGTTGATATTATTTTTTTATTTCCCTATTAGTAGAGCCTATAAATCACATATAACGATATTTTAATTTTGATTCATCGCATGGAAAATAAAAGATAGATTGGCATCGGGCAATACTGATTGATCTCTCCAAAGAACTGTGTGACAACCATTTTCACACATCGCTGAAGTCTGCCATAAAACAGCCATTTTATTCGATACTACCCAATGTTGGCATTCCGATATTTAGGTTGTGAAAGGTTTTTATAGTGAATTTTTCAGTTTATTTTCATTTGCTTTAGCCAAAAAATAGCAATCATATGTAGTCAAGCATTTTACATTTCACAGTCTCACAAAAAGAAAACACAAATGAATGTCGGACAATACTGGTCAGTCTCGCTAAAGATCGAGAAGCAAAACGTCATAGCATTTTAAACTTTCACAATCTGATTTAAAAAGAAAAAAGAATGAACATCGGACAATATACTGGTCAATATAGCAAAAGATCTAGATGCTAACCATTCGCGACCAATTATTTGTCCGTTTTGTTGTGAGTTGGACCAATATATGCACACTAGTACAAATTAATGATTTGAAACAGATATTTTTTTTGTGGGGAGGGGATGCTCTTTCTTTCTGGGTTAAAACACATCTAAAAAACTGCTTAAAATGAAAGTGTAATTCAAATAGTTATGAAAACGTGAACATTTTTTTTTTTTTTTTTTTTTATGATGCAAATGGGTTTACCAAACTACAGGATAAATGCACTTAAAAAAATTAATATATTTAAATAAATACAACTGATTGTGATGTTTGAACCTTTCCTGTAAGTATAGTAGATTCTCTGAAATCTGCATTGCTTAAGACCAAGGGTTTTGTGGAGTATAGATCATTGTTTTATTTCTGTATTCCCTTACTTTAATTGTGAAATAATGTGTATTTAATGAATAAAATAAAGGTTAAAAAGTAATTATACTCTCATATTGGATAAAATCTGAACAAAATTTTGTTTTAAAATAATCCAATTTTGCAGTGCATATCAAAATTTAAACAAGATTTTATTAGATATGTTAAAAAGAAAATGAGGACTATTTCAGTTTCTAATGTTATGATACCTATATATAATTTTTAGAGATTAATAATTTATCTCCTATGTATTTAGATGAGCATTTTATATTCTCTGATATTTCTTTCTCAAATTTTTGAAATGAAATTTATTTACATTATACAACTCAATGGGATACTGCTATATATACAAGTATATATGGAAACACATGGCATTTAAAGAAATTGATTATGTGAGCATTTTATGTTGAAAATATATGTATAAGAAATCTCGGGCTAATTTATTTTGGGAACTTGGCATGTCTGAGAAAATGTATGTTTGCATCCATTTGGGAAATCTCTAGCTTAATAAAAAAAAGCTTCTGAATATTTGTCAAATATCCAGACTTTAGCTGTTTAAAACTTTTTATGGTGGTTTGAACTTACTTACAATAACTTCTATTGAAACAAGTGGGTAGGGCTGTGGTAGCCCTAGCCCATTCAGGAGAAGTATCGATTTCATAACCGAAAGGTTGTGGGTTTGATCCTGGGACCAACAATTCCAGTTGAGAGAGGCATCGATCTCATAGCTGAAAGGTTTTGGGGTCAATCCTGAAACCAACTAAAAACCGCGATGCTCACTAACGGTGACTGGAGCATGTTAAATACTCTGTGGTTGCAATGTCCTACATATGAAATGATATCTTTGGGGGTGGCAGAACTAAGCCTTAGGAGTCTTCTGCTTGGTGTTTGCTTCAATATTAAGAAGCCCCCACTAACAATGGGTAGTACTGCCATCTATTGGATTCTGAAAGAGGTAGAAGTGAACTTTTTTGGAGTTACTGGTAGAAATTAACACAATTGGCAGGTATTGCCACTATGGATCTTGTCTGGATTTGGGCTTGGTACAAAATGCTGTAAAAGCAGAAGTGCCTAATCCCCCATCATCCATGAAAACAAGACAGACAACCAGTGGGTGCTTGAATTATAATTGTTATTATTTTTGATTTTTCAGTTTCCAAGAGTGGGAGAACTGTAATATGCTCTATTTGCTTTTGCTGGATGTAGGTTTGCCATAACACAAAGTGCACAAAAATTCTAAAATAAGGCTACGTACCCATAATTTGAGAATCCATCTTAAAAAATAAGAATAGTCAAATAATTCCCTTAAACTGCAGAAAACAGTCAAAAATATCTCCAGTTGCATACATTTTCATAATTTAAAATGGTACAGTATAGAACCTGTTATCCAGAATGGTCAGGGGGCCAGATATGTTCTGGATAACTGGTTGGGCATTAACACAGCATCAAGATCAAGATAATAAGATGAAGATAAATAATATTTAGAGAGGAAGTAGTAAATGTATGATAACTTCTTGAAAACTTAGTCACACACTAAATAAATAAATAAAACACCTTATCTGGTTGCTTACATATTAAATTCTAGTTGAAGTACTCAAGAGAAAATGAATAAAGAAAGAAATGGAAAAAAGTTGAGTGAAACTGTCAAAGATTGAAAAATGATTCTGGATAGCTAGTTTTCCGGATAAGAGGTTCCATACAGTAATAGCTTTTTTTTGTTGTTCACACCTCTCTAATCTCCTGCATTTTACAGCTACTTGGAATTTATACATTTTGACAGTTGTTATTATGCGTTACTTTTAGCTACTTATTCCTTTGAAATTCGCTTACCGAAAAAATGATTTTTTTGTCTCTAGATTGGCAAAAATGACCACTGTATGTCACTATTTCAAACATTACCTTTAATCACACTTCTCTTTATTCATAAAATTAAATTCCAGCAAAGTTCATAATTATTATAACCTTTATCGAAGTGAAGGAAGGTTTCATTTTCAATTGTAAATGCTATTTTCCTTTTATTATCTTTATTTATTTTACAGATTCAGAAATTTTACGGCACTTTCAATCACTGCTTCGTATGCACTGAACTGAGATAGTCCACAGAGCCCTTCTGTAACGCTTACTGTACATTCATGGATGTGGAAGCTTGCACCAGTGACGATTGCCAAACAGGAGTGACTGAACAACCTCATGTAGAAGATGATTCTTCTAGTCATGTTGGGGAGAAAACTATTGAGTGCAGTTTGTGTGGGGAAACATTTTCTACACATCAGGACCTGAAAACACATGTTGATATTCACATGGCAGAAAGTATGTCTTTCTTCTCCAGCATGTGTCAGGAAGCATTGAATGAGGTGGAACAGCTCAATACACATCACCACGGTGACACAACTGATAAACCTCGTTTAGGTGATACACGTCAGGAAGCATTTAATGAACAGTTCAATACGCATCACCAGAGTGATGCAGCAGATAAACCTTATTTAGGCGATAAATGCCAGGAAGCATCTACTGATGAAAGTGGATTGAAAAGACATCTTCCTATCCGTACAGAGGAGAGAATTCATGTGTGTCATGTTTGTGACAAAGCATTCTCCCAGAGATCCTACTTGACTAAACATATCCGTCGTCATACACGGTTGAAAACTCATGTGTGTGATCTGTGTCAGAAAGCATTTGCTTCAAGGCAAATTTTGAAAATGCATCTGCGTTACCACTCGGGAGAAAGACCCTATTCGTGTGATGTGTGTCAGAAAGCGTTTCCTTTCCAAAATGGTTTGAAAAAACATCTCCTCATCCATACAGGGGAGCGACCTCATGTGTGCGACATTTGTCAGAAGGCATTCTCTCAGAGAGGCCACCTAAAGAGTCACAGTCGCATCCACACGGGAGAGAGACCTCACGTGTGTGAAGTGTGCGACAGAACGTTTTCCACCCCACGCGATTTGACTAGACATCTCGCTACCCACACAGGAGAGAAAAATTTCGCGTGCGATATTTGTAATAAATCTTTTTCCGATAAGAAGTATTTGAACTGTCACATGACTGTCCATTCAGGTCTGAAACCTCACGTGTGTGACGTGTGTAAGAAAACTTTCTCTCGGAAAACGCACTTGAATACTCACATGAATATCCACACAGGAGAGAAACGCTTTATTTGTGAGGTGTGTCAGAAAGCATTTATAAAGAATAGCGATTTGACCAGGCATCTGCGTACACATGCAAGAGAAAAATCTTAAGTGTGTGATCTAAGACATAAGTTTCTGGTATAAAAAGAGTCTCGAGAAACCATACTCGTGCCCATGTGGACTTGGAGCAGGAGGAGAAACTTTACGTGTGGGAGGTGCATAAATTACTTCCAATTTTTTTATGCATCAGTATCATTTATATCTATCAGTAAGAAATTTTATGCATATGAACCCTGATATAGTGAACTGTTATGGATCTGATAAAATAATTTACTATACTAGGGTTCGATGCAGATGAAATTAGGGTCCATTTTGCTACCCTTCACAAAATTGCAATTGATTAAAACTGTCCCTCATACAAAATCCCAATAGATTAAAACATCCCCTTCATAAAAGTACAATTGATTAAAATGGTCTCTTTATTTTTGTTTTACACTATATTTAAATTTGTTTTGTAAATTATTTTAACAAAAATGTTTTTTATCAAACTTGTACAAGCATTCCCAAAAATACATGTTGAAATTCGCAAAAATATAAACCTGAAAAATTACTGGATTGACCCCTTTGTACACAAACTAGTACTCACATATTATACCATCAACTTTACCAAATAGGAGTTAATGATTTTGGCAGTGAAAACTTACAATTTGCAAGATTAAAAGCAAATAAATGATACATCAAAGCAGTAAACATCTGTTTTAATAAAATAGGGTTTGTAACTCTATCAGTTGTTAAGGCAGTTACATTATTGTTTTATTATTATTGTCGTTAAATTGCACAAATAGGAGGGGAAAATTCAGAACAAAATGCTTGATGGTGTAATGTGCAAGTTCCACCAAACTTTTTACAGTATTCGACAGTGTTGTCCTGCAGTGGTGTGGGTGCTAAACTCTGTTCCCATAAGAACACGGCAAGTGAAGCAGCATCCGGCTTGGCCAGTGCTTGGGAGGGTCATCTCCCTCTCGGCTCGTCCGCTGTGGAACCGTGTACGCTAATGGGAGCTGGTGCATGTAAAATCCGTCATGGCTCTAAACTCCTCCAAGTTGTTAAACGATACCTCTGGGGGTGCCGATTTCAGGTGGTGGTTGGTCCCTCATCTGGAATCTGTTCAAAATTAGGGACCAACAAGCAGAAATCCAACCCCCTTGGGGGCACTGGTACCCCTCTTTCTATGGTATATCCATGGACACGACAACAACAACATTCGACAGTGGTTTTGTTAGAAACATTTGGTTTAATAGTACCAAATTAACTAATAAAATATTAATCATTGAAATAGACAATTAATTTAAAATAAGTGGAAATGTTACTTTTTTTATTTTTACACATGGAAATAAATTGTTATGAATACAAAAATGAATGCTTCATATTTAAGTAGAGTTCATAGATTTTCTTGTGGTAATTATGAAAAATTCGGTTTTTTTTTTTTTTTTTTTCAAATCTACATTTTCAGCTGGAAAAAAGTAATTAAAAATTTGCAGATCAGATTGCTGAAAAAGTTTACTATATCCTATGTTCACTCTGGCTAGGTTCAACAATATGGACTGTTGTGGTGAAGAACCTTCTTTCATTTGCAAATTCTATTTGTAGAGTGACTTGCAAAATTTAATATTTAGTTATGTAAGGTTTTGCTTTTGTTGTTTAATTCGCATGTACTAAATTTTTAAAAATAAAGATACCTTTTGATTGCATATTTTCATTGATATGGAAATGTTCTTACACAAAAATGCTCATTGTTAGAATAATTTTAGGAAACATTTAAAAAGGCAAAAGAAAAAGAGGGAGTCAGAATTGGAGGATTTTATTGACATACTGCTTCATAGTTACTCATATTTCTTTTACAAAATGTTTTAGTGAATAATTTTAAAGCTTATAAGAGGATTTCCCAAACTGTGCTCTGTACCAAGGTAGCAAGTGCATCATGAAAAGCATTAAAAACCAACCTTTATTTCTACACAATGTCTATGACAACTTTGTGAACAGTTCATGATATTCACGTTCATGTCACAGAACATCACACTCACTAATAATTAGTCTTACCAAATTTGCACTGATAGCTCTTACTGGCACCAAGGAAAAATACCTCATCAGGTACAACTAATCCAAACATGTGACAGTCATGTTCCTTCGTTGATGCCAAGAAAAGGAACTTTGGGTTTAATTTATAGTGTCTCTTCAGTGCATTTGTATCTTGAGCATGGAAAATTTAGTTTAATTATTCTCATCCCTGTGATCTATGTGATAGATGCAACAAAAACATAATGCATATGAATGTAAACAAACCTAGTACTAGGGCCCGATCATCACAATATTGGGCCCAGGGCAAACACAAATTTTGGGGCCTTTGCACCGGAGCATAAATATTTTACAGGAAATTGCTCGAAAACAGTATTATGCATCTAAGTTATTTTAGATACATATAGCTACTTACATATACTGTTTGTTTTTAAACACTAAATATAAATACAGTGCACACCGGTTATAACGGACCTGGGATATAACGTACCTAGAAGCTAGGTCCCGATTGAAGTCATGAATGATATATTTTTCGATACAAAATTTTTTAAAAAATATAAATTTTTTTATCATACATAAATTTGTTGAAAAATACAACATTTTTGGGCCTTTGAAATTGGTGGGCCCAGGGCAAATGCCCCAGTTGCCCTGCTGATAAACGGGCCTGCCTAGTACCGTTTATATCTCTTGATAGCAGAAATACAGAACAACTTTGTAGTAAGTTTGGTGATATCAATAGAAGATCAGCACTAGCCATAACAGCATATAAATACTACCTTAAAAATCCCTGATAAGAAAGTATTACCTTTTTAACTTGCCTCAAATTCAATCGCCTTAGATTTACATGAGGTGCTTTTTCAAAAGACCCTCTTTTCCACCAGACAAATGTGTTGGAAGCCATGGCTTTCTGATTTTCAGACACAGTATTGTATCAGAAATATTTTTGTTTTTTTTTAAGAAAACAAGTACTAAATTGAATTTTAAAAATTGCCTTATACTATGTTTCTATATAATAAGCAATTCAGTTTTCAAAGTAGTATGTGCCATCTAAGAGTAGGTAGTTGTTGTTTTAACCGTTAGACAGCACACTTGAGAGCTTGAATGGCAAATAATTTTTTGTAGATGTGTTCATAAATGCTCAACCGGTGTCATTCCTGAAACTAGTTTTAGCTTTTGGCGTTTTTATACTCTCAGTATTTAAACCTGAACTAATTTATTACCATTGTGTGATTCAACTGAGTGCAGATTAAAGTATCATAATCTAATGACGATGAAATATCGTTTTCAATGGACAAAATTGAAAGATTGTTCAGTCTTTCCTCAGAAAGAGTAGACCTTAGATAAGTTTTTATTATTCTTAATTTATAAAAACTTCGGACAGCCTACGCTACCGACGACAGCATTGTCAGACGTGTTCGTAGAGCAACCCTTTTACATAAGCGTCTGCAGATCCAGTTTCCAACAGAAAGTTCAGCACATTCAGAGGAGTTTTTTTGCCTAAAATCAAACAAAGAGAAATTAAAAAACTTTTTAATTCTGAAAAAAGAAACTGTCGGAGCCTAAAACCATTATGAATTAACTAACTGAACATTAAATCAAGCTGTTAAAATCTGAATGCCTAAAACGTAAAAGTGTTATGTACCTTTATTTCAGATGAGATTCTTGATAGAGATCAGCTCTTTGCTTAACTCAACTCCTATGATGTCACTGTCATCCCCATCCGAAAGGAGATCTTCTAAGTCTTTGCATTTTGCTAACAAGTCATCTCTGTTGGGTAATTCATCAAGTTTAAAAATAAAATTAAAATTTGACATCTTGTCCTTGAGTTGATCGAATCTCTCCTGAACAGCCATTTGAGCTGTTTCAACAAGTGGTAAATGAAACGCTCTTGGGTATCAATTGGTGCTTTGTCATCGGCCTCATAATCAAAGTGCTTCTTCTTCCTTCTAACTCGCGGTGTTTTGAATTTTCCTTTCACTTCTAAATTTTCAGCCAACTCTTTCGCTTTCACTAAACAACTAAAAAATCCGTTTTTGCAGAAATCCGTCAAAAAGTCCCCAACGGACTTCAAAATAGATAAGGCTATTTTTTCTGCTTCAAAACTGTGATACGACCAGAAACGCAGAGAGCGAAGTCGGGGCCCTGGGGATAAAATCAGGGGAAACTTCAGGGTCCCTTTGCTACCCAGAAACCGTTTTGCTCTCTTATTACATCAATCATTTATTCCTTATTAAAATTAGTAATCATTTAAAGAAACTTAATAGTAATTGGAAATAATTAATAGAATTAAAATAATTTAAAAGTATTATATTTTGATAAACATCTATGTTCTAAAAATAAAACATTTTGTTTTGAAGGTTTCCTCACCTCCATCGAAAAACTGCATTTGGAACGTTCACGAAATTTTTGCATGGCATGTTTCCTCAGTATTCAAAAAAATTAATATTGATAACCATACTTAATATTGATATTCAACCATTCAAGTACGCAGCCGCAAAAGAATTTGGAGTACCAAAAAAGGATAAAGTCCAGAATTTCTCAGAGAAAGTCTTGATCTTTAACATTTTTTAAAATTTTAGAGCTTGAGTGGGCTCATAGTCTCTCTTCTGGCTATACTTTTTCTTCCCTAATTTAAGAATGTGTCTTGAAAAAAGATTCTTGTTTAATGAATCTTTTCCACCTTTAGTCATGGCAAACCGTTCATTAACACCGTCAGTCTACTTTTCTTAAAAAGAAGACTCAATTACTAACACTCGCCGTTTTTGTCGAGTTTGTGGCTATGCTAGCTGTATTTTTGTAATTTCATTCAAATTAATTTGAAAGTTCCCGGGACTTAATCTGTATTTGAACTTTTTTACAAAATTGAGAACCTACAATTAAGTATTGGATATAAACAGCAAAAAGGGGCCCCTGGGGATTATTCCCCTCCCTCATCTCTGGGTGCGACAACACGGTAATGCAAACATACGTATACAGGGAAGTATATGGAGAATGCTGTTTTAATGCATTAAAATACGCACTAGTTACGAAAAACAATTTTTTTAAAAAGTAATAAAATCTCTTTACGATTCAAATAAAAAATAATGAAGATATATATTTATTATTAACTTATTGCATGTAGAAATAGTGCTTAAAAAGCATTAACCAACTAATAATTTCTGAATTTTTTTTCAATATGTGTATGAATGTAAAAAGCGTTTATACACATGGATATGGATACACACTGTTTAATCATTTTTTTTTTTTTTTTTTTAAATCAAGCATTTTTGACAGTTTAATGCCTGTTGTGCCCTTTAAATTGCTCTGAGCTGCGCATGATACTAGCGCCATGGAGGAGAGAATGCCAACTACTATGCGTTCGCGTTTTTCGCCCGGTTCAGACAGCCTTGAGTAAGATCGCAGGAAGCCATGGAGCCAGTAGGGAAGGTAAAATCACTGTTATCAATGCGTGCTTCAATCCATTTTAAATAATTTTTCTTCTTGAAATATTTAACTTAAAAAATTCAAACGTAGTAAAATTTTATTGCTGAAAATCTCAACTATAATATATATTTTTTTTAAACTCTGTAGTTATTTATCTTTCCTGAAATGGTATTTAATAGAACATCGGATGTTGGTGTTTTTCTTCTACCTGAGTGATGTTTCAGCGAACGGTTTCGCGCCGGTCCGGACGCATATTAACTACCTTTACTCTCTGTTGGAAACGGGGGATCTTGAAGCCTAGTGATTGGCTGCTATCTCAGATTGATGCATGACGTCATGATGCCTTACCGCTCCTTCTTTATTTTAACCTTGTTCTTAGCCCAGCGCTCGATATAATCTTATTAGCTTATTCTTATGTAGTTTATCAGTTGTTTCAATGTCTGTTTTTCCAGAAAAAAAACTTCCCAGCAAAAAAAGGAAACATTCACTTTCTGTAAATATAAAAAGGAATCAACCAAATGCAATACTGCATTAAATTGTAATTTTTTGTACAATACATATATATTAAAGATATAATTTTACTTATTTTCCATATTTCTTGCATTTCTTATTATTCAATTGTAACCTCAAAAATTTAATTTATAATTTTTGGATATTAAAGGAAAAGAATACATATGAAAAATTATTCGAATACTACCATCCCCAAATAATTCTTCTATCTTAACGTGTCTGAATCTGAAAATAAAATTAAAAGAATTTCTGTGTTATTTACTTTCTCTTTCTAAGTTCTGGGGTTTATATTCAACAATTATAAGAAAGTTGGGAGCATTTGAAACGCAACCAACCATTAAAAAAAAAAAGACGCTTTGTGAAAGAGGAAAATTAAGAACTTTCATTAAGTACTAATAGTTTTGTTGAAAAAGTTACATAATGAAATAATTCTTGGAATTGAAAAAGATTCAATTCATAAAAGTGACCGTACATGTAAAACTAGCAAGAAATAAATGAAAGTTTATAAGCTAATAAAGTTTTATTCTATAATATGTCTCTCTCTATATATGTGAATAATTTTAAGAAATACCTTATAGAGAATTAACTGAGAATTGTGTATCCTCAAAAACTACAGCAATAAATATTGAATGAGAAATTTATTGTTTATATTAGAGTATTCTAAATACATAGGTAAGTGTATTTACCAGTTCAAGGAAATTTTTTGTTTCGCATATTTTTCTATGAATATAGTAGCATTAAAAAAATACTTTTCTAATTTCTAAAAACATTTAAATTTCTAAATATTTTTTAAACAAAAGTATATTATAAATGCATTTGTATCAATTTATAATATACTTTTCTAATATTTGAGGTTTTAAAATATTATCACTTAACAAAATCTTTAATCAAACAAACAAATTTAAAATTTAACAAAATCCTCTTATATATCCTATTATGTTGAATTTATCATTCAGAATACTCTTTTGATAAAAATATTGTCATTCTAAAAGGTAACTGTATCTTTCTTACAATGAAAAATGAATTTCATTTTATAGTAATACCTAGTACTTTTCTTTTCTATAATTAAAAAAAAAAAAAAAAAAAAAAAGATGCTCTATCCTTAGAATATTCTTGTCACACATATGTAGGCATTGTTAAACTTTATTTCCTTTGAAAAACAGGGTTCAATTTTTGTCATTTAAAATTAGTAGTATTTAATATTCATAACATTTGAGTATCTGATTAAGAGAGAGAACAAATTAACTAAAGAAAAATATGTTTAAAGGAATGCTGTTAAATGGGAGGAATTTTTTTTTTTTAATTAAATATACACCAAAACAAATCATTCTGATGTTTTTTATGCTGTTAATTTAATTAAGGCGAGGCAGTCATGAGTTTAACAATAAAAATATAGATGGCACCACCACATATATTGAAATTTTAAGATGCTCTGAGAAAGCAGCCAATAAGAAGGCTTCAAGTTCCCCCGTTCCCAACAGAGAGTAAAGGTAGTTATTATGCGGTCCGGACCCTGAGATCGGAACGGAAGGCCATGGAAGCTTCCCCTTCACAGAATATACCTCCATGTTCAGAGCTCTAGGAAGTTTCTGGTGATGTCTTGGTAGCAAACTAGCCTACTAAGTTGTTCCACGGGATGTCTGGTAGGCATAAGTAACCAATAGGCTCTCTGTACGTTACGTCACTTTGCTATTTGTTGATAAACATTCTACACTCTACAGCCCTAGGCCGCATTCGTAAACGCCAAACGAGTTTTCTAATCTAAGGTCTTCGTAAAGGAAACAGTGCATTCAGTTTATAAACTAGAGCTTTGGTATACAAAACTGAGTGCTTT
Organism: Cheiracanthium punctorium; assembly: GCA_038373885.1. Classification (NCBI taxonomy): domain Eukaryota; kingdom Metazoa; phylum Arthropoda; class Arachnida; order Araneae; family Cheiracanthiidae; genus Cheiracanthium; species Cheiracanthium punctorium. Next base: position 171,356 of record JAWZYV010012913.1, read on the forward strand.
TAGTTCCAAACTAAGTAAACTGAGCACGCAGAAGGTTGCGGCGGCCCGCCAAATGCGGGATTATCCCCTGCCAACGGCACTCTTCCACCGCCGTTGGCGATAAGCGCGAGCGCCAAGGCAGCAACCATAGGAAGCGGACTTTTGCTGATGTATTTGTTATGTTAACTTGTGTACCTAATTGTTATAATAATTAAATGAAGATTATATATATGATTTGTCTGTGTGAAGTTTGTAATCACAACGAAATCGAGCCGTTCCAAGGTTCATCGAGTTTGAGAAGATTACTTGTTGCTGTGCTGGAACATATATTCCGATTTGTATGCTTGCTCACAAGGAACCGCTTATAAATCCACGTCAAAGAAAGGACAAATGCCTTGGGGGAGAACTTTTATGGGTATCTAGCGCGTATTCACGTTACATCTGGAGAAAACCGCCCAAAACTCCAGACCGACGGCCCCGCGAGAGGACAGAACCCTGTTCCCCTACTTGAGTCATCTCCCAATATCAGCGGCTTTAACCACTGTTCTACATATTGGTGAGAAGATTACTTGCTGCACAATGTTTTTGTTTAGAAATGGCGTCCGTTGCTAAGTAGGAAAAGTATGTTGTGAAAACTATTTTACGTTTGCTGAAGCTGAAAATATTATTTTTCGAGGACGAAATTCAGGCATACATTAGACACTGCAACGAAGGTACATAATTTTTCAAAGGTAATCATTTTTTTTTTTTTTTTTGTGTGTATTTTTCGTTTTAGTAAATTCAATTATGCATATTTTAGTGTTGAGATTGAAGTTAATTTAAACCGTTATTAGCGAAAACCGAAGTTCTCTTGCTAAATACTTTTGAAAAAATGCAAGTTTAAGTTGAAATTTCTAAATTTTGATCAGTGCACTTGAACAACATACGCAAATTGTAAACAAACACACTGCTAGCAGGCGCATTCCAGTTTTCTTATGAAAACTCCTGCAACAAGTTTTTACGAACGCACCGCATCCATTGGAAATGGTTGGTAGTGGTTGATGAATGAGGAATACGAGAGAAAAAAAAAAACAAAATCAGTGTAATTAAAATAAGTTGACGCCAGGTGAGTACTAGATATGTTTTAAATACTTTAAATTTAAGTATTTCTTGATCAGAGCTGTTATATTGAGGTAGCAGATCGAAAAATGTATTGTGTTCGAACTAATGAAAATGTAAGCTTCGAGTTCTTGTATTAGGGAATGAAATTGCATTTGGTTACATTTTGTTCGAAAGTTCTGTTATATTAAAAATAATTTAAATACTCGAATACTTTGAGCTCTAACATAAGGGTACCTAGTTGCACTATATTACTTTTCATTCATTGTTTCTGTATTTCAACTCTTGTAGTAAAGTGCAAATCAGAAATTGTGTTGTGTCAGTTAAAATACCATTTAGAATAGCTTTAGTATTATTCCTTTTGGCGATTTTTTGAGCCGACAAAATCTTGTCGCCAACTCAAGCTTTGAAACTGAAATCAACAGATTTCAAACTTACACATATATATAATGCTTTGGTTTAATAAAATTTAATTAATTTTTACGCCCTCCCTCAATACTTCCCCTCGACTTCCCTTTTTAGTAAAATTAATTTATTAATGCAAACCAATACTATTCTAAAGATGCAGTACCTCACAAAAGATAAACAAATTAAAATGACATAATTAAGCTAAAATTAAAATACACTTTATCATTCTGACAAAACCATGTGTAAACAAAGGTAAACAGATAGCTCAAATCATAACTAATAAAAACAAACCGGTTAATTCCTAGTTTAGGGTGCTTCTTGGCGCGTTTTCAAAAATGCTCAATTTGGCATGTTTTCCCGTCTTGTCTCTGGGAGCTGAAACGCTCCCAAAGACACTACGGGAGAACGCACCCAAAATTAGCGATAAATACACAAAATAAGCAAATTGAAAAGCATAAATTAACAAAAATTATTGTACTTACATAACTTGTTGAACAACTGATTTTTTGTTTTATTTAAATAATCATATTCGTCGTCTCAGAAGTCATAGTGGTTTTTTTTTTTTTTTATATATTTTATAAAAAAAATTATTTTATAATACTATTTTATAAGGATACTATTTTATAAGGGATTTTCTGTAATCTAAAATGAATTATCTAAAATCTAAACACTAAACCATAAACCTAAAATCAAAACACTAATCATAAACCATTCAGGTAAAGCAATTTTCTGAAATCTAAAACTGATTTTCTGAACTCTAAAATTTTCCTTTAGCTGCAATCAGTCGTTCTTTCATAATCCATTCAAGAAAAAGAGATTTTTTGAAATCTAAAATGAATTTTCTAAAATCTAATGCTAAAATTTTTCGTTAAGCCACAATCATGCACCACGCAATTTAGAAAAGCACGCTTACCTTCTCTCAAAAAGCATCTAATCCGCAGTGAGAAATGGAGGATTAAATCCACAAACACAATTAACGGACATTTTATAAAAAAAAAACGGATCCGAAAAATACGATTACAAGGAACCGAAAACGTTTGTCATTAACCCCTTGGAGTTTCCATAAGAAGAAATGGCTTTTGAAACCCAATAGAATATTCAAACCATCCGCCGTGCATGCGCTCCGTTAACAGAAGCCGTATCAAAACATTCTCGAACCAAATCTAAAATATATCGTATACGATTCTCCTCCCATACAAACACAGCTGCGATGTGTTAAATCGAAGAAACGACTTAATTCATGTAAAGCAATACTAACAACATCGACTAAAACGTCTCACAAGTGCTTACATGTACATATAGATTCGGTTTAGTAAAATTTAATTACTTAAAATAAATTTAATAATGTAAACAAATAAGAGTCCCGTCAGAGGCAAAAACGCGCGCTACTGAAACAAAATGTCGGATTTCACATGGTTGCCAGAACACAAAGTAAAGTCGCCAAGGTTACCACATTATACCAGTTATCGCCTCGTTGGCGAAGAAGCACCCTAAACAAGGAATCAGCCAAACAAACCATACTTATCTCATACCTTGATTGAAGTTGTGAAAATTATTGCAATATTCAAATAATAAAATGAAAATATGTCAAATTACTTCACCGTATAAAATATTAACCTTTCGGCTGTCCTCTCCTGTCTGGGAAAATTTCTCCCTAGAGGCCCTCTGTGTTTCGCCGCATATAGTGCTGTCTTCTAGGTATCACTTTACATTCATTCGCAGTGGACGAATGTAAATAGTATATATATGGTAGTAGTATTTACAAATTCAAATGAGTAGTAAACACTTACGAAGCGTTTAGGCATTTAAAAGTTTTAAAATGCAGCAGAGTGCTTGAATCACGTTATCGCCACCCTGCAGAAGTTTCACTTGAACAAGCTAGATGCGCTACAGGCAGTGATCGATCTAGGATTTTTTCAGAAGAGTAAAAATACTCCTTAACTGTTTTGAAGAGAGTATTTTTTTTCCAAAGGAGTAATTAAAGCAATGAACAATTATGCTAAATATTCAAATACATAATTAAATTGCATTTGACACATAAATAATAACTGATTATACGTCTAGGTACATAAATGTCAGTTAAACAAAAACTAGTGCAATAATTGGATTTTTTAAATTTAAAATCAGCAAATCATAATTCTTTATCCAAATATACCTAATTTTATATGGAAAAGCAATGTGTAAAAATATGCATTCCAAAATTTTTAAGGCGTAGTCTGAATTTCTAAAGCATGAAATACGCATCTGGAGGCGTTATCGCGATCACTGGCTACGGGCAACGAAGACTCTAATAACATAGGTAATTAATTGTTGCTTAACAAATAAACAAAGGGATACAGAAATATTAACCAAAAAAGTACTATCAAAAGAATGTTAATTCATACAAAACTGTAAATAAACAGTCAGTATGGACCTGAACATCCATTTTAAATTTAAAAAAAATATATTAAAAGATAAAATGTAATTTAAAATAAAGCCATAAAAATACAACCAAAAAGCCCGTTTGTTGCCAAGCAAGAAGCCATTTTCCAGAAATAGAAAGCCAGTTTAGGATTACTATATTTTAACTTCCGATCGGCCAAACGACAGAGTTACCTTAAAAGCGTGCCAGAAAGGACTAATTCTAAAGCTGTACCTAACATGCAACATTTTTCTTTTTCTCAAAAAATTAATTTCAAATATTTATACTGAAACTTTATTAGGTAATTGCAAGTGAAAAAAGTCTTTAATGAAGAGGGTTGGGGGGAAAAATCAGTCAAGAATATTATGGTTATTCTCACAAAATTTGACAAAATTAGTCTCTGTCAGTTTTTTAACCCTTTGAGGCACAACCCTTTCCGGCACAGCCAGCAGCGTCAAATAAAAAGGGGCTCTAGATCTGTGGCATGCGATGAACATTTCGATCGTCTGCCATCTTCCTGGTAGTTAAGTCAAGCAATGGCAACGACTGCCCTTTTTTCAGCATTGGGCAATCTATCCAGCTGTTGTCGCATTCTTCCATTTTGCCATCAACGGCTGTGTTGAACATTCTGAATTCGGAGTCTTATATGTCTTCCAGTTGACGAATAGCAGGAAAACAGGAGGCAGAGTCACTTTGCAACAAATTGAAATTTTGTATCGCTCGTCGCTTGTACGTTGATCGTAGCAAAATCGAACGTCAGCCGGCCCAGAAATGATGTGCGCGGGCACAGCCAGCTGTCGTCAAAAAAGGGGTCTCTAGATCTGTGGCACGCAATGAACATTTCGATCGTCTGCCATCTTGCTGGTAGTTAAGTCGAGCGATGGCAACGGCTGCCCTTTTTTTCAGCATTGGGCAATCGATCCAGCTGTTTTCGCATTCTTCCATTTTCCAGCAGATGTCAGTGCTGTTAAAAAGTAATCCTGATAATTTTTTTACGGTCAATGACGTGCTATAAAAAGTAAAGGATTCTAGTGGAGCTATGTCACCCGCAACTATTTTTATAGAAATAAAATCTATTCTTTGTGACTGGCAACAGTCAAAACATCAGAGTTTGAGTCATATATATAAAAGACATTATTTATTGGGTATTCTTGATTTTGTTTTACATTTTTTGAGGCATAAAAAAATGTTTTCGTCATTTTGAGCACCGTCCTGTCATTTCTGTGTCACGTGCATCATTTCTGCCACACCAGGGTACAGAAAATACTCAAGTAAAAAATCTCAAAGCTATATATGTAGCGTATTCCTATTCGAGTGGTGGAGGAGCATTTAATTAATCGAGATACATTCTTGAGTATTTTTTTTTTTTTACAGTAACTATGTACAAGAGAAGATTGCATACATCCAGATTACCGTATTTTTCGGCATAAGCACTGCATCATAGTAAAATCGCCAAAAAAAAAAAAAAAAAAAAAAAAAAATCATTGTAAGCACCGCATTGTAATTTATACCCTATGCGTACAACTTATTTAACCATATGAAAATATTCAATATATTGAATATGAATAAGTAAGGGAAGGATCTAAAATAATACCTTAGGCACTTAAGTATTTTTTCCCATACAAAAACAATTTAAAAAAAGAAACATTTTGTACTCACCATTTGGCAGATTTCAAAGATAACAGCAGCAGATGAATGTACTACAGTGAGTTTAACCATACAGCAAAATAATGAATTGAAAATTTATTATCGTAATAAATTTATTATCAAATTAATATAATAATAAACAATATATCCAAAACTAAAATCCCTCGAAATCACTCTCCTCGCTGTCGGTTATAAATAACCGCAACACATCGTCGTCCACGGCATTTTTCTTCATTGATAGAATACAATATGTTTTGCCGTCTGTGCAAATAAAAGAGAGCACCTTCTAGGCGCCGGTGTCGTTATTTATTTATTTTAGAAAAGAAAACATGACATTTAGTATTCCTTCTGTGTCTCTTAAGTGATTGATGCATTTGAGTTTCTGCTCCATGCTTATTTGCTTAGATTACACATTTTTCTTCACAAACATATCTCTCTTACGATAGTAAATTGTTTATTAATATTGTAAAAAAGAAAGCATATTTTGTTCTCCCCCACACCTTTCCCCGTTAATCAGCTGGTGATAAACGCTTCCGCTCTGAGCTGAACTGATGTTTATTTTTCTTTTCTTCTGCCACCGCAGTGGTGAAATATGTTAGCGTTTTCTTTCTTTCTTCCCCCCCCCTATCATCGCGATTAATGGTATTGTTGATACTCTCTTGCAGTTGGAAATTTGCATATATATATAACAACACTTATGCATTAGTTTGTAAAAATCCAGCGGGAAAATTTTATCTTCTAGCCGGAAGACCGGAAGTTGACTTAAAAAAACTGAAAGAAGAGGCAGGTTTTTGCTGTGTGATCTTTAATGAAGACTGTCTTGGAACGGACAGAAGGGTGCATCATTTCTTGCTATAAAAGAACAGCTCATTTATCCCACCAAAAGTAATTTAAAAACAATAATATATAAATAAATAAAATTTTGGAGAATGTCGATTCTATATTGAAAAAATTGTTTCGCCATAAGTGCCGCTGCATTAGAAGCGCCGCAGATAAAAAAAAAAATACGCTTTTTTCTCAGAAGTGCCGCGGCGCTTCTGCCGGAAAATACAGTGCATGAATCTTTTAAAGTAATTGCAAGAAGAGAGAGTATCACACTAAGTTCAGGAATTTTACAATGAATATTTCCACGACATTCCGCTAAGGGATAACACAACCCTCTAATCATCAATTTGACCAGAAAATAATAACAGAACCCTAATTTGCTATAACAAAGGCGTAGTTCACTGGCGAGAACACCAAGAGATTGACAGACTGTGGCAGCACATGCTGAATAGCTAGAATTGATAGGCATCTTAATCAAATGCCTATCAATTAAGTTTAAAAGAGGCCAACTATGGCTAATATGACTTATATATTTCATTAGAGAGCAAACATTACATTTTGGACCAAAAGAAAAAATTCTTTGTATTCCAAATGTGTGAAAGAAATGATGCAAAATCATCAATCATTTTGTCCAGTTTCATGAGAATTATCCAGAAATATCTGTGTTGTCTTTAGTTTTTAAACTTAACACACCGCGGACTGGCCTGAGCCCCTGTAAATATGACCATTGATTGGATTCGTATTAAATTGGACTCTGATTATTTAAAAATGAAAAACATAAGTTTTCTTAATAGCGGTAAATGTTTCAAAGCAATTTATTTTAAGAGAGACGGTACCCATAAGGTAAACGCACCAATAGTGGGCCCCTTAAGGGTATTTGCTCAGTTATTATTTAAATTTTAGAGAAATTTTGTTGATCTATATTTTTTTATGGTTGTTTGAACTCTTACCTAAAATAATAATTACATGAAAGAGCAAAATAATTGCTATATATTTTTTAATAAATTAAAAACTTAGATCACTTCTGTGCACCAAAAGTGGGCATAGCAAATTTTTCATGTACCAGTAGTGGGCATACCAAAAGTGGGCCACCCAAATTTGTTGATTGTACTAAAGAAAAAATAATAAAAACATTATATACTGTAATAATAACATAGTTCACTATAAAAAATTCAATTAAAATGGCTTTGATATAAATTAAAATCCTTATTTAAGGAACTTAGTCACTACATAAGAGCATACCAAAAGTGAGTCACCCAGGTTTATTAAACGTGCTAAAGAAAAAAAGAATAAAACCATTATATATTGTAATAATAACATAGGATACTACAAAATATACAATATAGCAATTTGATATAAATTAAATCTTTATTTTAGAATTTAATTGCATAATATTTACATTTTTTCTTTAACAGCCAACTTTTTGTGAAAGGTGTATGTTAACTGTCGGTCTTTAATTTTAAGTTCTGGTTGAGGCATTATAGATATTACATCTTTATAGGTTATATTGAATACATCATTTTCGATAATTATGAAATCCTTTTTGACCTTTGCAGACTTCAACCCCTGAACATTTATAACCTTTCCTTGTATATTTTGTATGATACACAAATACACATATTTTTGTGTGTTTCTTTCCCCCCCCCCCCCCCATCAGAGACACAAGAACAAATTGGCCTTCTTTTAACTGTGACATATCAAAAATGGGCATCCCTTCTTCATCACTCTTGCTACAATCCAAGTCTCTTGATTTATTTACAGTAGAATCATTAAATGAAACTGAAGACGCTGATGAACATTTTCTGGTTCTTTTTGTGTAGTTGATTTTCTTTTGTTCACTCTCCATTTTCCTCCTTTCTCTTTCAATTTTTCTCTTTTCTTTTTCAGCAGCTTTTGCGTTTTTAGCATCTTCTTTCTTCTTATGATACATAATCATTTGTGGTGAAGTAACTACAGCAGGAAGTTTCTCATACTTTCTCTTTTTCTATTATCATTTTCACTCTGTGGCCAGAAAAGAGACCTCTTAAATGGTGATGGAGTAATTTTTGATGGCCCAGCAATGGGACTGTCATTGTTTGCTTTTTCGGTTTTATTGATATGTTCAGTGATTGCTACCTGATCAATTATAGACCCAACGTGTTGGGATTCTACAGTCCATAAAAACTTCAGTTGACTCTTGAACATCTATATCCATTTCTTTTTCTGGAGTTTCAACATTAACCTTATTAAAAGGCTGAAAATATTAAGACTGTATCAATTTTTTGTTTTTTTAAATTGTGCATTTTTAAATATAAAAATTTATGTATGTTATAGCTTAAATTAGATAAAGACTTTGCTTCCAACCACAAGTAATATAAATCTGTTTGCTCTACAGGACCCTTCCATTCTTCTACATTTTCTAGAAATGCTTTCAGCTTCGCTTCACCAATTTTTGATTCCAGTATTCTTAAAAAATGATTTTCTTCCTTCTTGATCGGTGATGCTGGTCTTTGAGGATTTATGCCCTTTGAGACAATCACTTTTTTTGGATTTATTTCTCTTGGAACAATAACTTTCTTTGGATTCCGTGGAAGTATGCCACATGCCCTAAACCCATTTGATATTGTGTCAGGTGACAAGCGATTAAGTGCTGACTTAAGTACACCTGGAAATTGATGCTTTTGTATTTGATTTCCATCATTACTTATTCGAAAATTTGAAACTTCTTGTTTCCAAATTGTTTTCAGAGCATGAAACACGGAAACATCCATGGGTTGAAGAAGATGTGTTGCATTTGGAAGTAATGCCACCAACTCAATTTCATGAGCCATACAGAAAGTGCTAAGCTGCAGTGCTTATAAAAATATGCTTTCAAAAATTTTAAATATCTACGCCTGACATGCTTAATTTTAGCCAAGAACATAAAATTTATCATGTGAGAATAACCCCCATTAGTGTACCAGTAGTGGGCCATTAGTTTACCAAAAGTGGGCCACCTGGCCCACTACTGGTTCTAATAAAAATAAAGCAAATCTAGTTATACAACAAGACTGTACAAGATATAACTTCTGAAATACACACTAGAAAACTGTGTATTTGAAAAAAAGTGTATGCTCCAGTAATGGGCCACCCAGGCCCACTACTGGAACATTTAGTAAAATAGGGTTCCCAAAATGGGCCACCCTTAAATATCTATAAACAGTAATTATTATTTAATTAAATAATATTTTATAATCTAGTCAGTATATAATTAAATAATATCAATAACAATTCATTTTGAAAACAAGTAGAATGTATGCTAAAAAAGGAGCTGAATGAAAACTTGCCTCTTAAGAAAACCACTAAGAACAGGTTTAAAATGCTTCTTTCAGAATTACACTTCAGCAACAAAACTTCTAGTTCCTAACTAAACAGGAAATAAAGACTGTGCCATTGGTATTTAATTAGTAAGTGTTTCAGCCAATCACAGGCAGATCTCTAATCTTATTGGAACATTTTAATTTCTTGTTTTTTGAATAAAACATCCAGGTGGCTCACTACTGGTACGTGGCCCACTATTGGAGCACTTACCTTAAATTTATTTATTTTAGTTGAATGCAGGTTAGCCAAGAATTACTGCATTTATTATTACTGTACTTGCCTGCATATTATACGTTGATCCTGTGTATAAGTCGATCCCCCACTTCCCCGATTAAGAAATTTGATTTTTAAAAATCCCATGCATAAGACACCCCGCCCCAGTCCAATTTCCTGATCGAGAAATTTAATTACAAATATATATATTTATTCAAAATCATCTGGAAAAAAAATTATTAAATATACAACAATAAAGATAATATACAAAATTAAACTGATAATTAATAAGAATAATATGACACTACTGAGAGGGTTAAGTAGTAATATACAAAGTTAAACTAATTCGAGATCCGATTCAGTATTGGACTGGCCAAGCTTTTCACAAGATTCCTTTGTTGTCATCAGCTCATAATGGTACACATTTTCAATCTCTTATTGCTATATTCTTCCTGGTATGGAAATTGACAGTAATCGATGTCAGTGTGTTATGGAATGCGGGAAGAGAACCATTGTCTTCAATGATCACGCTGAAGTCTGGCGAAAGTGGGTCACAAAAGCCCATTATCTTGAGAAATATGGGTTTTTGCATATACAAAACCCATCATGGGTGTATTTTTTTTGCATCACAGTCAACAAAATTCGGGTAAATTACTCAAAAATTGTAGTAAATGCGAACTTTAGTCTTTCAAAGGAGCATTTTTGACTTCTGATAAAAAAAATTAAGGATTCTTGTCAAGTCCCTCTCCTTTTTAAAAGCTTTTTTTTTTTTTTTGTCTAAAATATGGTATTTTTTAATCATTGCAACTTAAAAATTAAAAGTGCATTATTGTTTTTAAAATCATTTTCCAGTGGCTTAATTTTAGCAGGAAAATACTGGTTCATTGTCTATACCTCAGCTTATTTTACCATTTATCCACCCTTTCGCCAAATACATCTCAATTTTCTTTGAAGTTTGAGAAGGTGCTTTTGCAGTATTTTATGGTAATTCATATTGCCGGATTCCTCTCAACTGGAAATTTCTATAATCTAGAATTGGTTAAAGTCCCGGTGATCCGAATTTGAGAAGTTCTATGGTATGGTACCTATACTAAAATTTATATAAGAATTGTGTATATACTATTAAAGTGTGTTTCAGGCCCACCAGTGGCTGGGTGTGTAGTGCTCTCAACTGGGAGACAGAAGGTGTCTGGTTTAAAGCCAGGTCGTGAAAACCGACTTCAATATTTACTGTCAATTCCTACATCTATTTTTATGAATTTCCATATGATTTTTGTGAGTGGCATTTTTTGTTAAAATAATTTATAAAATAATTACAGTAAAAGCTCGATTATCTGCATCCAAGTAACCGGAAAGCTCAAGTAACCGGAAAATTTTCAGCTTCCCTCTATTTCTTTTTTGTGTCTTCTCAAAAGATTGATTAGTACAGTGGCCCCTCCTCTCCAGCTGTCCAAACAGTACGGTGGCAACAGGTGCAAATTTCCAATTACCAGAGAATACTAATATTTCTATAAACTACAATGGTGTGTTTAAAAATACGAAAGAAAAACAGCCTAAATGATTACAAAATACAAAAACACAGCATTTCACTGTTGCGTCTGCAAGCACAGAAGGGACAACAAGGAGATAAAACAGTGATCATACTGTTCATTACTATAGCAATATGTTTACATTATTTTCAAAAAGTTCTTTTATATATTTTTGAATGATTAACTCAGAACTATGATATGTTTCATCTTTCGCGCTAAAATAAACACATAGCAGAAATGCTGATTGCAGATTATTTAAATGTAGTGATTCGTGACCTACTTTCCGGCTTAAGCATTCCAATGATTTGACTATGTTATCTCTGAACAGAAACTGAAGAGGAAGGAGGGGGGGTGGGGGCAGGAAATAACACTCTATTTATTATTATTATTTTATCACTCTCTTAGTGTAAAGCTTTTAAGCATTGAAAATTGGCAGGTGTTCTTACTTTAATTTATTATTAATCTTCCCAAGGATGCAAAGACATATTATAATAAGTCTTGTAACGTCTTTAAACTCTGCAATATAACATGCATTAGGATAAATTCAATTAAAATCTTGTTACAAAACTGCATAAATAAAAATTGAGCAGTATGCACACGCATAATGCCCCTCTCTCCTCCCCCTCTGGTTTTGCCGGCGAATGTTTCTATCTTTTTTTTTTACAAGCTCAACTATCCGGAATTTTCACTTATCCGGCATTTGACGCTTCCCGTGCTTTCCGGATAGTCGAGCTTTTACTGTACTATGGAGTATAAAATGCCAAGGAAGGGCTCTTTTATTTAATTGTATTTTTATAAAGGGGTCATTTTAGTTGATTATAATTTAGCAAAGTGGTTGTTTTGATTGAATGTAATTTTGTGAAAAGGATGTTTTAATCAATTATAATTTTGTAATGGGGCTGCAAAACAAACCCAAATTTTTGCATTGAACACCAGGGTTTTCATTGAACCATGAGTCTTTTTCTTTTTCTCGCTTGAAAAAATTATTTCTGTGAGAAGTTACTACACCTTATAAATTGGTTTTATTCTGTGTAGAACAGTTGCATTAAAAAAAACAAAACAAAACCTGACACATCCATTTTTGACAAATTGGTTTAATTATACGTAAAATTCTCCATTGTGCATGTTTTCAAAAAAAGTCAAATCTTCTATTTTCTATTCAGCAGTTTTGTTCAAAATTCTTGCAATAATGCAGTTACATTCTTTTCAACCTCTATTCTCATTTGTGGTATTGGTTTCCCTCCTGATTACAATCCATTCTAAGCTACAATAGGTACTAAAGTGTTTCCTAACAAGCTCCCTTGAGCTCTGTTTTAATCCATGGCTGAAATAAGCCAGACATTCTGTGCACCTGACCATATTCTCCTTTCTTGATCTTTAACTGGAGTACTGTAGCATATTTAAAGTGTTAAAAGTTACAGAATTTTTTTTATAAGGTCTTACTTAAAATCATATACCAACACTTGTAACATTTTCGAAATTTATTTAGTAATTCCCCTATGAGTTCAGCATCTGCTGCATGTTCCTTCTGTATGTTGAAACAGAATAAAAAGAAAGTACAGGAACAGATTAACAAATAAGTATTCGAGCAGTCTCATACAAATTACTGATAAGATAGAATTTCATATGCTGAAGCTGGGAAAAAAAAAAACTAATTCATTATTTTTCTTAATTTTTAGAAACCTTTTTGAACTTAAAAAAATTTCTTACCCATTCCCCCCTTGGTGTTAAAAACCTAGATCTCAGACTTAAATTTGTAGATTTCTACTTGTTATCTTCTTAATTCAAATGGAGAAATCTTGTTATTGTTATGCATGTGAATATTTATAAAACTGAAATATTTTTTCCTCTGTTACAGCAAAATTCGGTATTCTACTAAGTCCTCTTCAGTAAAAATTGTTGTAACATTGGAAGTGATAAATTCCATTAGTAAATCTCCAAAAAACATTGCCCATCTACCTTTAAAAGGTGATTCTTACGTGCAAGCTTCAAAAACATTGAGTGGAACATGTGTCAGAAAACTTCTCTATAATGCAGAATTTGACAAGTTTGAATAATCATCTTACTAGCCACACTGGGGAGAAACCACACAAATGTGATGTCTGTAAGAAAACATTCTGTACAAAGCAATACTTGAGTATCCATCTCCGTATCCACACCGGGGAGAAACCATACATGTGTGATGCATGTAAGAGAACATTCTCTCAGAAATCTAACTTAATTATTCATCTTCGTACCCACACTGGGGAGAAACCTTATGAATGCAATGTGTGTAAGAAAGCATTTTCTAATAAAACAACTTTAAATCGCCATCTTCCTATACACACTGGGGAGAAACCCTATGAGTGTCATGTGTGCAAGAAATTATGTAACAACAAAGGAAATTTGAATCACCACCTTCGTGTTCATACTCGGGAGAAACCCTATGAATGTGATGTGTGTAAGAAAGCATTCTCTCAGAAAGGAAGTTTGAACATTCATCGTCAAATCCACACTGGAGAGAAACCTTATGAATGTGATGTGTGTAAGAAAGCATTTTCGAACAAACGAATCTTGAATAAACATTTTCGTATCCACAGTGGAGAGAAACCTTACGAATGTGATGTGTGTAAGAAAGTATTTGCTGAGAAAGGAAATTTGAGTAAACATCTTCGTATCCACACTGGGGAGAAACCTTATGAATGTCACGTGTGTAAGAGTACATTTTCGGAGAAAGGAAGTTTGAATATTCATCTTCGTATCCATACTGGGGAAAAACCATATAAATGTGATGTGTGTAATAAAGCATTCTCAGCAAAAGACGTTTTGAATCGACATTTCCGGATGCACTCTGGGGAGAAACCGTATGAGTGTGATGTCTGTAAGAAGACATTCACTGCGAAAGACAGTTTGAACAGACATTTTCGCATCCACTCGGGGGAGAAACCGTATGGGTGTGATGTGTGTAAGAAAACATTTTCTAATAAAGCGATCTTGAATAAACATCTCCTTATTCATAGTGGGGATAAACCTTATGAGTGTGATGTGTGCAAGAAAGCATTGTCTGCTAGAAGCAGTTTGAATAGACATCTTCGAATCCATACTGGAGAGAAACCTTATGAGTGTAATGTGTGTAAGAAGGCCTTTTCTGATAAAACAGCCTTGAATCACCATCTTCGTATACACAGTGGTGAGAAACTGCTTGAGTGTGACATGTATAAAGCATTTTCTCAAAACCAGCTCTTGAACCATCTTCATACCTATACAGAAGAGGAACCTTCTGTGTAAGAAAATGTTTTTTGTTGAAGTAAACTGTAGTAGACATTCATACCCAAACTGCAGAGAAAATTTATGGTATGTAAGAATGTACTGTTTGTAAGTTGGTTCACTTATGAACTAATCTTGAGTACTAGGAATCAACCAATATGATCAGTGCCGATACGTCTTATTTTTTTTTTTAGGTAGTGGTACTCTCACATTTTAAATGTATTACCAGAGTATCTGTTTGCGACGTTAATAGACATTATGGACAACTTAAATAGACATTAATACCCAAACTGTAGAGAAAACTTGCTGTATGTAAAAATGTACAGTTTTAAGTTAGTTCACTTATGAACTAATCTTGAGTACTAGGAATTGACAAATACGAACAGTGGCGATATGTCTTATTTTTTTTAGGTAGTGGTACTCTCACATTTTAAAAGTATTAGCAGAGTATCTGTTTGTGATACATCCTTCTCTTTTTACTGATACTCATCTTTTCTAGAAGAACTAAGCAAGTGCAGTACCACACTGGAATCTTTATCATGGTGATGAGAGGTGCTTCATCATATGAATAATTTCCTAAGGGCTGTTGATTTCAAATGAATTGGCCTTTCCTCTTTCCCAAATAAACCCTGTTTTCTTTTTTTGGTACTTGTGTATTATACCGTCGACATGCCAAGCGAAGAGATTACTCGCAGTTCCGTTGCTATTCCGCACGCGATAATGCACATCAAAATACCGTATTTCTGCTATGGATGAAATGAATTGTGTTTCTTTTGAAATTTATAAATTTTTATGTGTGCTGTTGATTTTTAAAATTGATTTAGGACTTAACAAAATTTAAACGTTTAACAAAGCATTTTAATGAGAATAATATGAAAAGTGTGTGTTATTAACTGCAGAGTTTGCATTAAGCGGAACTGTTATGTGTAGGCTGCCAAAACGCCATTTGATGAACCGCGTTTGTGCTGTACTTATTTTAAAATGTTTGTATGTGTATTTTAAAAAAAATGTTTTGTATGTCTTGACGGAATTTAAGTATTTATATAAGTTTATGTTTATAATACCAAAATTTTTGTGTTTTATAAACTGCGCATTTCATTTAAATAGAGGCATGATGTCAGTACTTTATGTAGGTGCTATTTCAGAATAATATGCTGGTGTTTAAGTTACAATGAATGACTTTGTTTAATTTGAATCTAGTGCAGTTTGCCAGAAATCATGGATTGCATTTAGAATTGCAACGAAAATTTTTTCATTAGAATGTAGACGTCTCCACATAAACTCAGCCAAATATGAGTCGAGATGTTGTCTGGCTGTTCCACGCCGTTTTTTGATTCTCCATTTGGCTGATACCCACAGTATTTCAAATAAAAAGGCAGTATCTATTGGTTTTTGTTTTTACGACAACTCGGGTGGTATGTAAATATTTGACCAGAAGTATTTTAAGGTAACCCGACCTTAGGGACGCCAACTAGGTCAAAAAAAGTTTTGGCAAAAATGTTGACAGTATAATATACCAGTACCCTTTTTTTCAACAAACAGGTGCCACTAAGTTGTGAGACAAACAAAATAATCTGTGGGAGGGGACTGTTATTCCTCACTCAGATACATATGCAGTAGGGAGCAAAATTTTTTTATTTTTCTGTCCTAATTTCTTCTGTAAGAAAAATTTCTCAATGCTGTAAATTAATAATTTTTGTTGCCAAGTCTTCCTTCATGGTGTGCAACTGATATTAAATGCGAAAATCATTAATCTGAAAAAATATCAAGCAGGATTAAAAAATTCAAAACAGAAGTTTTGAGGAAATTAAGTTTTACTAAACTTGAGCTGAAATTGACCATCTCAATGTAATGAAATACTACAATATTTAGTATGTCGCTGTATATCCCTTTGGCATGAGAATAGCAGCTCATTGTGTCTGGGTATGGAATTTTAAGGCTTTCTAAGGTGGATTCAGGGAGTTTTGCCCATTCTGATTAGAGACTCTAAAGGAGTTCAACCATTGAAGAATGCTTTTTTGTCAGAAAAAAGTTTTTTCCAATGAACTCCCAAAGGTGCTGAGGTGGATTGAAATAAGATAAGTGGCTCTGTCAATGCAAATCTTAAATATTCGTACCTGTAAATTAAATTTTCGCCATTTTAGAGGTATGCTTTGAATTACTATTCTTTTGAAACATCTATTCCCTAGGCATTTTTTTAAACGGGTATAGTGCATTACAAGTATAGTAGTAGAACCTCAGTATCTTATACACTGTGCCATTGATTGGCACGATTTTAATAGAAAGACTATAAATACTCTAGTATTACTTCCCTGTACTCATTGCTTTTGTTTTTAAGTTTTCAACTGGGCCCAAATTTTTATCTATGGACCCAGCAGGGTGCCATTTATTTAAAAAAAAAAAAAAAAGACAAGAAAGGCACTCTCATTGCAAAAGCTACCTAGAATAAATAGAAATGTACTAGCTTTAATGCCATTAGAACATATATAGTATTTGTATCAGCTATTGGTTAAAATTGGTTGTTACTGGCCTATCTTTATCGAATATAGTACTATAACCTGCCAACTTTCATACATTGTCCATTTTATAAAATTAAATTGTATTTTATTCTTTTTCCGTTATTTATTTTTAAAAATTGTTTTCTAAATGTTCTCTTTTCTGAAAAAAAGAAAAAAATATTGTTTTACCTTCTAAAATAATATAGCAGGTATAAATATCTCGGATATAAAAATGCAGGTATCAAAAATCTCCATGCAAAATCTGGAGTTTGAAAAGATAAGCAAATTCAGATTTTGCATGGCTGAATTAAAAAATCTCTTTTCTTTCTTTTAAATAAAAATAAATACTGATGTTAATATTAAATTAGACAATTAAGACATAAAAAAAAATTGTTTTAACAGAAAAGTATTTTTGCCCATTATATATTTATAAATCTTTTTTCTTCCTCCTGAAAGTTTTAGGGGCATTTATAAAGGGATTTTTTTATTTTACTTTTACATAAAAAAAATAGTTTCAAATTTACAAATAAAGTATGATTTGTCTTATCTTAAATTTCCAAATTTCTTAAAATTCTTTTTTTTCTTTTAAATAATAGATTGTCTTTGTTGAATGTTTTCTATCTTAAATTGATTATTAAATATTTACTATACATGAGGGCAAAAGTCTTATTTTGTTCAAGATAAAAGTAATTGATTTTCGTTGATTGAAATTTTATAGCAAAAATTATATGTAAAAATTATAATTATACATGCTACAAAAGGTTTTAATAGTTAAATTCAAGCTTGCCCACTTTTCCTCTTTTTTAATCTTTGTGCATTCTCATCTCTGATTTAGGTGTATTAATTTGGTAGTTTAAATGATTGATAAATGCATAAAATGTAATTTAAAATTTGACTATAGTGTTTGTCATTCTTAAATTTTATGTGTCTCTATTTCATCTATTTTTATCACTAATTATTTATTGAAATAAAAATTACTTATAATAGACTCTGGAGATGGCATTACTATTTTCTGCTAGACTCTTTTATTTGTTTAACACACAAACTGCTGTAAAATACCACTAAAACACCTTCTCTGGAGATTAAGAAGGTGAAAAAATCAAAGAAAATCGTGATTTATTTGAGAAGGGAGGGCAGATAAACTAAAAATTCAAAAAACTGTTTTTCTTTCCTTCTCATTGATTGTCTAAAAGTGTTTATTGATAATTTAAGAAGTTTATGATTTCTATTTTTAAGTAAGATAATATAAAACAAAGTCCAATATAATATAAAACAAATCAGTATTTTTAATTTATGAAGAGGAATCTCATAAAGGAAAACAAAACAAAATCTTCCACTCCAGTATTCTAACAATCATTAGCGTAAAAAAAAAAGTGTGAGGAAAAGAAGACTGTTAGTTTTTTTCCTTCAGCTGGTCATCTGTTAAATTGATAACTGCCATATGAGATTATTTTGAGCTTTTAATGTCTGATAAATATTTGTTTTCTTTTCTGATATTTATTATACATTGAGATTTATTTTAAAAGCACTCAGCATTTGCTAAGAATGACAGTTAGTTTAGCTTTAACAGTAATAATAGCATAAGAGTGTGTTTATTCAGTATTTTAAAAACAAAATTCATGTGAAGTGAAGGGGGTGAGGCACATAGCTATATTTTATAATAAAGTAAATAAAAAACTTAGTAAAAAACACACATAAGATGTTATAGGTAAGAGGATACGCACGTTTCAGCCAAAAATTGTTTTGGCCTTCATCAGTCCAAGCCCTTCGTCGCCAGCAACACAGGGAACTGCGACGAAGTGCTTGGACTGATGAAGGCCAAAACAATTTTTGGCTGAAATGTGCGTATCCTCTTACCTATAACATCTTATGTGTGTTTTTTACTGAGTTTTTTATTTACTTTATTGTTTAACACCAGTATTTTGAGTGTTTTTTTCCGATATTTTATAGTAGTTTAATTTTAATGAGTGTTTGATTTGTTTTGATGAAAAATACTAGATCAATATTTTTATAGGTTTAGTTTGGTATTTATGATTTCTAGTCGATTTAGCTAATTATTGGAATAAAGCTTTAAAATTCCATTTTTAATTAGTAACCATTGGCCGATAGACATAAACGTTAATGGCTAGTTCTTTTAGCCACACAGTCAAGGGTAGAGGTCTGCGCCACAGCGCCTTGGGCATTTGCTGCTTGAAATATTTATAGAAAAGTTTAACAAACTATCAACTTCTTATTTTTTCTTGGATACTTCTTAACGCTAGTAACTTGTAAAGATACAATTTAAATTTTTTGAGTCTGGCATAATTTGATTGCTTTAAAAACTGTTTAAACATTGCATAATGCCTTAAAAGAAGATAATCTTATCAGTTTAAAATTGCTCATGAGAAGATTGTGGAGGGGGAGAAAATATGCTGAAAAGCAAATAATGTATCATTTGGTGGGTGGGAAAAAGTACACAATATTGAAGAGGTTTATTTTTTTTAAATGAGTGTGTGGGGGGGGGATGAAATAAAAAATATAAGAAGGAGTGGGCATCCGAAAAGGCGCAAACAGAGGTACATTCGTGTATTTTGCATTTATCTCTATTGAAAGTTTACATTCAGATAATTTTCCAAGGGCAGTGGCTTGATTTGTAAGTACACAGTATGCACAGTAGCCCCATTGCCCCCTAGCTTTTGGTGAAGTGAATTTTTTCTAAGTAATTGAATTTTTTTGTATCATTTTTACACTAAAATGTTTCACACTCTGACTGACCCTCCTGCCCAATAGTAAAACTTGTATTTTCACTCAGCATTCAGTTAAATAGGAAATGATCTGTCATTTCAAACTATTAGAGGGGGGGGGGGGAGGACGAAAAGAACTGGAAGCCGAACACTTCGATTGGATTACTAAAAAGATTTTTCTGGAAGGAGCCACTTAGGAATATTTGCTACTTTGAAAAGAGTAACGTGATATGTGATGTAATATTATAAAAACATAACATCTATACATACAATAGATAACATTTATACATAATAAAAACACACACACAAAAAACATCATAGTTTTTATGTTTCACATAAAAACTATTTCTTTTACATTATAATCTATCGACAGAAATTGTTAAAAAGTCTAAATGATGCATTCGATTGAGCACAAATTTTTGGGATAACCTGCTGTTCTGGGGGTTAAACTAGTCTAAAATTCAAGTCAGCAAGTCAAGTAATTAAATTTTGCATATTGTTTTATCAAAATCGGTTTACTAGAACGGGAGATATGGAGTTTTGGGTTTCCCCATTGGTTAACATACGGTTTTCTAGAATTCTCGAGAAATATTGATGCTAGAGCTTAGCTGCCCTCACTTTTATAGGGACTTACTTTTGGTGCCAAATTTGGCTATATTTTTGGACATCTGGTGCGATTTTTCCAATATGGCCTGTAAATTTCATTTTCCTGCATTAATATTAGGTTAAAGCCTAGTGATTCAACTGCATTTCTTTGACGTAATCAGAATTCACACTTTATGGGGATCCTTTGAGAAATTTCTCCTAGCTTCTGCGATATCTATAAAAGGACAGTGCATTGCCCCAGTTGAGTCAGTTTATTTCTGTCTGCTGCCGAGAATAGACGTCCGTGAGAGAGCATAAAAGCTCGGTACTACTGGCATTTATAAAAGCAACATTTTGCTTGTTTAGCGAAGCTTGTTTTTAAATGCTGTGTGTGAATTCTGCATTTAGGAACAATTTATGATTTTCCTTAAGTATTACCACTGAATTTTTGCCTGTGGAAGTGTTTTATTTTGTGTGAGAAATACAGCATCTTTGAAAGCTTCTGTTCTGAGCGCACTGTTATAAACAAGATACTGGCCATTAGTGCCTGTTAATTTTGTACAGCTGATTGTTTGATGAAGTTCTAGAAGCAATAAAAATTTTTCTGCATCTCGAACAAGTGGACTTTTTACTAGAACTTTCTGCACACACTGGACTTCATAACGACACACCCAAGGAATCAAGCAGAGTTTTCTGCAACAGTATATAATAGTCATGGTCAAATGATCTGCATAGATTTTAGTGTGTGTGTAGAGTTGATAGTTTGTTCGAAACGCAATTGCAGATTGCAAGAATGAGTGGAATGAAATTTATTTAAATGCATGGTAAATATCAAGTGTTTGGAAAGTCTAGTAGAATCAGAGATTTTTTTTTTTTTTTTTTTTTAATTGTCAATTTTCGTAAAAGCCACTTTCTTGAAGTAAAAGTAATTTATGAAACAACTCTTTTATTTGAATGTATTTCTTTAGAGGCCATTTTAATAAATTGTTGATTTGACGACTTAAATTTGTTTGTATTGATCCCTGGTGTAAGGCTGTTGAACTGCCACCATCATGAATTTGTTAGCGTCATTTTAACATATGGGGAAAAATTTTCTCTCTGCAGTAGTATACTTTTAATTATTTTATTTTAAACAATTGATGTAGGTATTCAGTAGACACTTTTCTGTAGAAATCTTTTCATTTTTTAAGTATATCAAAATTTCAAAAGAATTCTCAATTAATTAAATCTTTGACAGCCTGAATTTTCAAAATTTTACTGAAATTTTACACTGTTTTGAAAGATTATGCACAAAATGAAGATTCTTACTTAGACAATTGTTTGCTCAACAACTTACAGTAATTCTGTTAAACAAATAATCGAAAGTATACTGTTGCAGAGAGAGAAAAATTTTCTTATAATAGCTTACAAAGTTACTACGAAGCTTAACATAATTATTTATGTTTAAACATGGAGCTAATGAATTGAAGATGGCAGGCTTAAGGTCTTTCATTTCTACTTGTTATCTTATTAGTAACTCAAACAGAAGAATTTTTGTTATTGTTATGCAGAGTGTCACTGAATTCATGGGTAAAATAAAGAATAATTTTTTGCATAGCAATGTGGGATTATTAAAAAAAAAAAAAGTGTAGGTGTAAATACAACAAATGCAAAGGAAATGATTCAAGCTTTTTTTGTGTGATTGTAAATGATCAAATATGGCATCACCAGCATTGATACAGTATTAGTAGCGTCTAGCAAGTGACTGGTGTATCCTTTTGAAGATGCCAGATATTCCATGAACAGCTGCAGCAGTCACTGAAGTGTAGGTGTAAATACAGCAAATGCAAAGGAAATGATTAAACATTTTTTTTTGTGTGTGTGTGTGTGTGTGTGTGATTTAAAAGGAAATGATAGCAGATGTTCCACGAACAGTTGCAGCAGTGACTGAAAGTTTTGCAATGAGGCCTTTATTTTAAGTCAATGAGAGCCTCATAAATGGGTGTCTTGAGGTGTAGCCACAAGAAAAATTTGATACTTGATTAATCTAATGAACATGCTGCCCAAGCCAATTTAACTTGTCCAATCCATTGGGAGCTACAGATAGCAATGAGATAAAGTACAGTATCTGGGAAATAGGCTGAAACCCCATCATGCTAAAACCATCTAAACTTTTCATTTCTGAATACATGTTGCTATGTAAAAAAATGTTTTCTGCATTTTTAACTATCTTTAAAGTCTGGCCTATGAATTCAAGGATACCCTGTGCATGTATGAATATTTAGAAAACTGAAATATTTTTTCCTCTGTTTCAGTGAAATTTAGTATTTACTAAATCCTCTACAGTAATAATTGCTGTAACACTAGATGTGATAAATTGCATAAAAAGGCCTTGACAAACATCATTTCCTATCCATCTTTGAAAACTTATTCTTATATACTGGCATGGAAAATCTTGAGGCGGAAAATGTCCCTACGGCTTGCACTAGTGCAGGAAAGAAAACATTCATGTGTGATGTGTGCAAGAAAGAATTCACCGAGGAAAAAAGTTTGAATATTCATCTTCGTATCCACACTGGAGAGAAACCATACGAATGTGATGTGTGTAAAAATACATTCTCACAGAAAGGTAACTTGATGATTCATCTTCGTATCCATACTGGGGAGAAACCTTATGAATGTGATGTGTGCATGAAAGCATTTTCTGATAAAACAGCCCTTAATCGTCATCTTCGCATCCACACTGGGGAGAAACCTTACGAGTGTGATGTGTGTAAGAAAGCGTTTGCTAATAAAACAACCTTGAACCAACATCTTCGTCTTCACACTGGAGAGAAACCTCATGAGTGTGATGTGTGTAGGAGAGTATTTTCTCAGAAAGGACATTTGGATAAGCATCTTCGTATTCACACTGGGGAGAAACCTTATGAATGTAATGTGTGTCAGAGTACATTTTCGGGAAAAGGAACTTTGAAAACTCATTTGCGTATCCACACTGGGGAGAAACCTTATGTATGTGATGTGTGTAAAAAAGCATTCTCTGCAAAAGATGTTTTGAATAGGCATCATTTTTGGATGCACTCTGGAGAGAAACCACATGAGTGTGATGTGTGTAAGAAGACATTCTCTGTGAAAGATGATTTGAACAGACATCTTCATATCCACTCTGCAAAGAAACCGTATGTGTGCGATGTGTGTAAAAAAACATTTTCTTATAAAGCAATCTTGAATAAACATCTCCTTATTCATAGTGGGGATAAACCTTATGAGTGTGATGTGTGTAAGAAAGCATTGTCTACTAGAAGCAGTTTGAATAGACATCTTCGCATCCACAGTGGAGAGAAACCTTATGAGTGTAATGTGTGTAAGAAGGCATTTTCTGATAAAACAGCCTTGAATCACCATCTTCTTTCACACAGTGGAGAGTAACAACTTGAGTGTGACATGTATAAGGAAGCATTTTCTCAAAACTAGCTGTTATACCATCTTCATATCCGTGCAGAAGAGAAACCTTCTGTGTAAGAAAACGTTTTCTGTTGAAGTAAACTTTAACAGACATTCATACCCAAACTGTAGAGAAAACTTACGGTGTGTAAGAATGTATTCACTTGTAAACTAATCTTGAATGCTAGAGTGCTAGAGATTGACCAATGCTATGAGTGCTGATACCTCTTTTTTTTTTTTCCCTAATGTAGTGGCACTTTCACATTTTAAAAGTATCTGTTTGTGATATCCTTCTGTTTTTACTGATACTTAGCTTGGATACGCGAACAATGTAAATTGAAAAAATCTTTAAAATAAGGTAGGAAGTAAGACTTTGTTAAAAAAAATTCCTCATGTTCATTTACAGAAAGTTACACTTTTTTAATTTGTATACGACCACTGTATGAAAAAAATTCCAAATTAGTAATACACTAACGAAGTGATGTACCATATTTCAGCTTTTCAACGTACAACATCTCAGATGTTTTAAAAGAAAGATGCTCGAGGGCTATGCATGATTAACTGAAAAGTATTTTTTCCCATGATATATTTATCAATCTGTGCATTTTCTTCCCTTAACAATTTTAAACATGGGAGAAATTGCTCCATGAATATTTCATTTTGATTTCATGGACAATTTTTTAAAGCATTGTTCAATAAAAAAAAAAGTAATCATATGACTGGTGCAATCTCCTATTTTAATTTTTGACAGTTTGCAGCTGTGCTAAAAAGAGTGGAATATTTGATCCTGGCTTGTTTTGACCTTTCTGTATTGAGGTGCTGCAAGACCAAGAAATTTTTTTAATTTTACCTGGAAAAATATATTATAAAGGAACTATTGTATCTTATCGAGGTTTTAATAAGCACAATGCCATACCTCCTAAATCAGACTTTTTAAGTCCTTTTTTTATTTTTACATTAAAAAAAATAGTTTGAAATTTACAAATAGTTAATAGTTTGTCTTATCTTGGATTTCCAAAATTCTTTAAAATCTTTTTTAAAATAATAGATTGTCTTTGTTGAATGTTTTCTATCTTAAAATTATTATTGAATATTTACTATACATGAGTGTAAAAGTCTTATTTTGTTCAAGATAGAAGTAATTGATTTGTGTTGGTTGAAATTTCATAGCAAAAATTATATGTGTGTGATGCATGCTACAAAATGTTTTAATAGTTAAATTCGAGCTCTCTCACTTTTCCTCTTTTTTCATCTTTGTGCATTCTCATCTGTGATTTAGGTATATGAATTTGACAGTTTAAATGATTGATAAATGAATAAAATAATTTAAAATTTGACTATTTTGTAATTTTTAAATTTTATGTTTCTCTATTTCATTTATTTTTATCACTAACAATTGGTTGAAATAAAATTACTTATAATTGACAATGGAGATGGCATCACTATTTTCTGCTAGACTCTTTAATTCGTTTAACCCACTAAAACACCTTCTCTGGAGAAGGTGAAAAAATTAAAGAAAATCTTGATTTATTTGATAAGGGAAGACAGATAAACTAAAAATTCAAACAACTGTTTTTCTCTCCTTCACATTGATTGTTTAGAAGTATTTATTGCTAATTTAAGAAGTTTATGATTTCTGTTTTTAAATAAATGTCCAATATAATACAAAACAAATCAGTATTTTTAATTTTCAAAGCGGAATCTCATAAAGGAAAATAAAACAAAAACTTTCTTCTACTCCAGTAATCTAACAATTATTACCGTTAAAAAAAAGTGTGAGGAAGTAAGACTGTTACAGTTTTTTTCCTTCGGCCGGCCATCTCTTAAATTGATAACTGCCATCTGAGAATATCTCAAGCTTTTAATGTGTGATAACTATTAATAATCTTTATTACTTCTGTTATTTATTACATTGAGATTTATTTTAAAAGCACTCAGCATTTCCCGAGAATGGCAATTAGTTCAACTTTTACAGTAATAATAGCATAAGAGGGTGTTTATTCAGTATTTTAAAAAATAAATTCATGTGAAATGAAGGGGGTGAAGCACTTTAGTTATTTTATCGTTGTTTAATTTTAATGAGCGTTTATTTGTTTTGATGAAAAATACTAGATCAGTATTTCTATAGGTTTAGTGTTTGTTTTATGGTAGTTTAATTTTAATTAGTGTTTATTTGTTTTGATGAAAAATACTAGATCAGTATTTTTACAGGTTTAGTGTTTGATTTATGGTAGTTTAATTTTAATTAGTTAGTATTTTTAATTAGTTTACTTATTTATTTGTTTTGATGAAAAATACTAGATCAGTGTTTTATAGGTTTGGTGTGGTGTTTATGATTTCTAGTTGATTTAGCTAATTATTGGAATAAAGCTTTAAAATCCCATTTTTAATTACTAACCATTGGCTGATAGACTCATAAACTTGAATGGCCAGCTCTTTTAGCCTGGCAGTCAAGGGTAGGGGGTCAGCTCCAAGCTCTTAGACCGACTTAATACTTTGCAATTTGTTACTTATATATGAAGACATCATGCAATCAATTATTTATTTGCAGATACACTGTGCTGTCAGCTACTTATTTATAGATTAATATCACAGTTTATATTTATTTTAACAGTGGTGGATCTCATTTAAAAATGAAAACCTGGAAAAACCAGTATATTGTTTTTATACATATTTGAGGAGGGGGTGGGGGACAAAATTTCCTGATATGTCAGGGAAAGTATCGCACCAGTTTTAATCTTTGAGATTTGGTTTCCTTCCTATAGTCTTTCTACCATAATTCTATTGCTGCAGTAGTATCAGAATTGCCGTTGGTAGCCCGGATTTTGTTAGTCTCCAGTTTTCCAAGTTTAGTTGCCAAGTGGCGATTGGTGGCTGAAAAGTTTAATCTCTTTATAATTGGAATTGCAGTAGGGTTATAGTTTTGATAATTTCCTAGTTGATAGCGGTGTTTCTTCCATAATATACATTACTATTTTCCTTGTTTTAACTTACATGGGGCAAAGAACCCTAGACTCGCTATGCTCGCTTTTCGTATTAGGAATTTGGCCCCTAATTAGGCTTATTTGTAAAAAAGGCATAATTTCAACAGACAAAACCCGAAGATTTCATCAGATTGAATATTACTGAGCTACACATAGCTTGTTTCTTGCATGTTCTTTCGAATATAAAAATTTTAACTGCACACTATTTGTAATTATGTAAAAGCTATGGGACACCTTGCATATTTGCCACCCTTGGCAATTTTTCATAATTTAGTTACTGGCATTTATGTATAGTTAATTTTTTTCTAAGAAAACAGTAATTGATATGTTTTCTTTGATAAAAACTACGGAACAGCTAGGATAGCTAACCACTGATTTCCACTTTTCGTTATTTGGCGATTTACGCATGCTCATAACGGATAATTACTGCTCATATAAGGTTACCAGGAAAACTGTTATTGATATATTCATATGCATAATCCTTTGCAGATAGGCATATTTAGCATTGCGAAATATATCATCAAGCTGCGCTGGCAAATATCCAAGCTGTACAACACTACTATAATGGCATAGTTAAGCGCTGCCAAATATTTCTACTGGTAGCAAATACCCAAGCTGAACCTAACCAGCTTTACTGTAATCTGCAGTTTAATTATTTTTCATTTTCAAGATACTGGGTTCAAACATTTTGGAACATGCGGTTTAGATTCAGTCTGCTTGGAGAGAGATAGTCTTTTGCCAGATCGTACCTGATGCTAAAATGGCACTTTTTAAGTCTGTTACAATTAGTTACTCTGTTTTGGAAAGACAAATCGGGAATTCTAAACTGTTATCTAAAAGAACTTACCATTTGAAAATTGTCAGCTTTGTGTAACACACTTTGACTAATTTATTTCACATACTTTTCAATTTGGCATAAAATTGGTGTAATTCTACTTCATGTTTGTCAATTTCACGTGATTGTACATATTTGAAATTGCTTTGTTGCAAAGGCATGAATGATTTTATGCTGGTGAAAATTGCCAAACCAGGTAACCATTATGATTTTTTTTTTCAATTTTTCATTAATATATTCTAAAATAATTTGAATTTCGAAATATAAGTCAGCTTATAGGCTTCCCTGGAATTTTCCGAATCCGTAGACACCTTCGTCGAAACTCAAATCTCCACGGTTTCGGAGGAGATAGCAGAACAAGCTTTTGACAGCCGCGGCAGCGGATATTACTTTTTTTTAGAATAGAGATTTAAAAAAGTTATTTTACCATTATCATCAGTGCCGTACCCTGAAAATAATTTTGGAGGATGTCCAACATATTGAATATCATAACATTATATATAAATTAGCTGCTAACCGCGACTTTGTCTGTGTCGGCTTTAGAATTAGGTCCAGAGTGAAATGAAGCATGTGTGAATAACAAATATTTTTGCACTATACACAAAAGTGACTGTATTTAAATATTATTTATTTTTAACCGACGAAAAACGGAGGAGGTTCTCAAGTCGACGCGTATATATATATATATATATTTTTTTTTTTTTATGTATGATCACGCATAACTTTTTACAGAGTAATCCGATTTTGATAATTCTTTTTTTATTGGAAAGGGTATACCCCGAAGTTGGTCCCATATAGATTTGGAAAAAATATTCCAACCCTAAGGGTAGGAAAACAGGGGATGATTGATTTTTCACTCACTGATTATAATGTATGAACACGCATAAAATATGACTTTTAAATAGCTATTTATTTTTTTTAAATGCCTGCTCGTTTAGTAATCTTTTTCCTTTTCCTCGTGAAAATATAATATTCCTTAAATTTTATAGTTTTCATAAAATAAAATAGAAGCTCTAACGAGGCATATAAGCTCTTGAATCAATATTTGTTAGATGCTATTACGAGAAGAGTTGGTTTTTTTTTAATGGACGGTGTCCGTGTGACGTCATTTTTCAGGCAACACGTGACCTCCAACCAATCAATTTAAAATGTAGTTTCAGTTGACACTCAATGTTTCAATCTGATTAGTTCAAATTTGTATTTTCCACAGACACGTGATTGAAATAGCTTCGTATCGATATCGTCCTTTGCAAGTGATATTGGCGACGTTTTTACGTCACCTTTTAAAACTGTACACCAACCACCTATACAGCTTCGTTCACAGTACACAGCACATATATGTACATTTTGTTTTCGCTTGTTAAAACAATTCTTTTAAGATTTTTTGTAGTTCTGAATTTACGTACATATGCGTCGATGCTTTAATTTTGAATAAATGATTTTAACGCACACGAATGTGTAAATCCCACGCACACATTTTGTTTTTGTTCAAAAACAAAAACAAAATGTGTGTCCACGAGAAACACACAAAAATGTGTGTTCCACAAAACGAATCCCACGCACACGTTTTGTTTGCCGTTTCGCAAAAAAGTATTTGAATGTTATTAAAATGTTGGTTCTGGCGCCATCGTGGGCGATGTTCAGTGGGAGTGAAGTACCCTGCCGGTGGTAGTTTTGACTGGCAACCATAAAGAAATGTGTACCGCTTGGCAATGTTTTTTTTGGAGGTATGATAATGCGTCAAATATTACAAATTGGATATTTTAGAACTGTTGAAAGATCCGAAATTTCTTGAATTTTCGCGCATGCGTAATAGTTATTTTTTAATTCTAGCTACTGTGTGACGTACACAGATGAATATAAAGAATTCGCTTGCTCAATTTGACGTCTCTAAGCTGTTAATTTGCGTTATATGCGTTTATTGCGTTTATAGTGATCTTTGTTCATTGGTTGTTTGGCACTGACTCAAAATTACTTAGGTATACTTTACATTAGTTTAAGAACTTAGTTATTAAGGTTAATTAAAAAAAGGTTTACTATTTTTTGCTTTTGAGTTTTTTGGTGGTTTAATTTTTTTGTTAAAAAGTTTTTTTTACTTATTTTAAATGAAGCATAATATATGATTGTATACTTCATTTAAAATAAGAGAGTATGCAGAACTATTAAATTTAGATTTTTTTTTTATGCATTGAGTGAATAGAGGCAGTTACGACAACATTTGTGAACTATTTTCAGTGTTCTTGTAATAGAAATATTTATGCTGTTCACATGAATTTTAGTCTATATTAATCAGGAATAGCCCTGCTTTCTATCAGTAAAAAATTTGGAATGTGCTCAGTAGTTACAGAGATACACATAGAGTGTGATGTAATTCTTATGAGTATCCCTGTAAAAGAACTATTTGGGATACACATAAAATGTAGCCTATAATAATAGCCTGTGATAAACATAAAATGTAGCCTATAGCCATATGATACTCAGGGCTCCACCAGTGGCTGAGAGGATCTGCTCTCGAAACTGGAAGGCGGGAGGTGCCAGAGTCAAACCACGGTCGCGCCTGTCGACATAGCCGTTCAGAGTTTTTCGTGGTTTACTCCGAAACCCTGCGAAAATACGGGCTACGATCCCTTAGAAAGTCCCCCACAGAGGGCATTCCCCTTATAGTATTAGAACCCTAGTACAGTCAATCGGTCTTAATTCTCAAACAACCAAACAAAAATACTCAGGAATAGTGTAACTTTCAATCAGTGAAAAAAGTTGTAGAATCGGATCGGTTGCTACAAAATGCCCATAGAGCGTAATGTATTAGAATTATTTTGAGTGTCTTTATAAAAGAATTATTTATGCTATAGGCATGAAAGGTTTCCTGTATGTTAATTCAGGGTATAAGCTATCTTCATTCTAAATTTTATTCAAATCCATTCAGCCATTTTTGTGTGATTCAGTCGCAAACATGCAAATGTACACATTTACATTTTAGGTAGGATTTGGAAATTTATTAACTTTAAGAAACGCATTTGGACTTTTCTTTCTTATGCTTTATAATTTGGCGTAAAACTAACGTAATTTCTATGGCACTTCATGTTTTCATAGGTACGCGATTCTGCAAAGAGAATTTTCGCTTTATTTCAAAAGCATAAATCTTTTGTGCTGGCAAAATTCAAGCATGACCACCTAAAAACGGTTTTTAATTAATAGTTAAAAAAGTAATTAAAATATCAAAATTCTGAGCCTCAGGTGCGCATTACCGAAGTCATGCACTTGTATGCTGAAAATTTCAAAGCTCTGTGTGCTGTAGATTTGTCTGGAAAACATTGATTGTTATTATTATAGATAGATAGATATGGCGTAAAACTGGCATAATTTCCGCGGTATTTCATGTTTTTCAAATGCACGTGATACTTCATTGAAGTAATAGCATTTCTGTTAGCTCAAAATTTTAATCATTTTATACAAGCGAAACTCGCCAAGCATGGCAAAGTAAAAACGGTTTTTAGTTAATAATTAAAAATGTAATTAAAAATCTGAAATTCTAAGTAGCCTATAACTGTCTCCAGGGTCCCATCTACCTCTATACCAAAATTCATCATAATCAAATCAGCAGTTAAGGCATGAAAGTGTAACAAACAAACAAACTCACTTTTGCATTTACAATATTAGTTAGGATATTTTCTCACACACATATAAATATATATAATGTGATAATTTCGGGGGTGGTCCAGACCCATTGCACCACAAAACTGGATACGGCCTTGATTATCATGAAATACCCTAAATATTTTCTATCTTCTGAGTCTTTATGCAGTACCTTAAGTTTTTAGCTTTTTTTCTTTTAAGTGATCATTTAAATTTTTGTCTTGAGAGGTTAAATTTTCATTGCAGCTTCAAAACTTAAGCTATATCTTTACACCAATTTTTTGTCAAGAATTTTTGTACCTAAATTTAACACAGCCTCTTAGACAGCTTGGTTTAAAAAATGAGATACTAATTAACAGTTTCTAATTTTTTCTAACGCTTTTCCAACATCCCACTTTTCCTTTTAGCCAGAAATTGTTTCCTTATCTATTAAAGTTAATATTTTTCTACTTTTTGTAAAAAATTCAGTTCATTGGATCAAATTGAACAAAAAATGGATGAAATTAAAATGATTAAACAAATACAGTCAACTCCGAAATACTGAACCTGGATATAGTGAACTTTCGGCTATAGTGAACGCATTTCATTAGTCCCAATTCACATACTTTAGAAATGTTCATAGCATTCCTGGGCATACATGCAGTAGATAAAAACTTAAAATAATTATAGACAAATTAAAAATCCAGATTTCTATAATTATTTTATAAAAAATCCCCAGGTTTGTAAACAAACGTTGACTTTTTATACAATAATTATAGACAAATTTAAAAAATCAGGTTTGTTTACAAGTAGTGTTCACAGTGGGTTTTAATTTATTTATAAGTATTTTATAAGGTTCTAATTATTTAGTAACTATCTTTTCGAGGAATTGATAATTCATACAAAATACTATGATCAAAATTCATTGTACTCATACCTCCTAATGCAGCAATTGAAATAAATCCTTCATGTTAGTGGTTCTTACTGCACTTGAAATAAAAAAATAATTAGTTTTTGGAGATTTTAATTATTTTAAGAACTAATTTCGTCAAAAATTTAACCATAATTTTCCTAAAGCTCTCCAAATACATAGAAAAAAGGAAAAAGGAAAAAAATAAATGTAAAAATAAAAATAAACAAGTAATAATAAATTTGCATTTTAATTTGTTTATAACTATTTTCTGGGGATTTCATTCTATAAATTTATTTTGTTTAATATTTTATACGATATTTTCTAAAAGCAATGCAATGAATGCAATGTAAATACGGAAAAAATAAACTGTATAATTTTTTTTGTCCTGTCACCAGATGGCAATACCAAGAGAAAAGAAGAACATAATCTGAAGAACGTTATGTAAAAATAGGGCTTTGAACCATAATTTTATTCGTTCCGGTTCAACAACAACAAAAAAAAAATTGGTTCAATTTCGGTTTTCGTACTGCCAAAAATAACTGTTTTTGGTTAACTTCCAAATGAATAATTGTATTATATTCTTATTTGTACTAAAAATATAATTCTATCATCAACTGTTAAATCAGCCTTCTATAAGAAGTTTCATGTAAAACTGAAACAGGAAAGTAGTAGTGAACATAGTACATGTTCGGATCCCTACCCTCCTTGTGTTCTTTTGCATTATGGCGTATTGAAAAAGAAATTCTCAAAAGTGTGCTAGTGCCTATATAGTGCATTCGATTGAGCATAATTTGCATATGTATATTATAGGCCATGGTCTTGACTTGCATAGATTTCTCTGTGTAGTGCTGATAGTTTGTTCGCAGGATTACAAAAAAGTAATTCTTGCAGCGTAAGGACACAAATCAATTAAAGTGTGCTAGTATCTGTCTAAATGGTGCATTGGATTGACATCAAATTAAGCATGCATACTATAGGTCACTCACTTACACACTACATAAATTTATTATTTTATTAAAAAATTTTAAATTAGTTATTGAGTAGACAATTGTCTGTAGAAATCTTTCCATTTTTTAATTACATAAAATTTAAAATGCATGCTGAATTATTTTCCTCTTTGAGTCGGAATTTTCAAATTTTTACCCTGTTCTTGAAAGATCATGCACAAAATAAAAAGATTTTTATGTAGACAATTGTCTTCTGAACAACCTACAGTAATTTTGTTAATTAAAAATAATTAAAACTAAACTGTTAAGGAGAGAGAAAAACTTCCTGATAGTAACTTACAAAGTTATTACGAAGCTTAACATAATCACTTTTGTTTAAACATGGAGCTAGTGAATTCAAGATGGCAGTGTTAAGGTCTTGCATTTCTACTTTTTATCTCATTAACTCAAATAGAGAAATTTTTGTTATTGTTGTACAGGGTGTCCTTGAATTCAAGGGAAAAATTTAAGAATAGGTGAAATACATAAAAAGGAGCATTTTTTGTACAGCAATATGGAGTTATAAATAAAAAGTGTAGATGAAAATACTGCAAATGGGACGGAAATGATTAAAGGTTTACTGTAAATGCTCAAATGCGCCATCACCAACAATGCTACAGTATAACTAGCATCTAGCAAGTGATTGACGTACCCTTGGCAGATGCTCCAAGATAAATGGCCGATTTTCCATGAATAGTCAGCAGTGACTGAAACTTTTGCAATGAGGCCTTTATGAAAGTCAATGGGAAACTCGGAAACGAGTATCTTGAGGTGTAGCCAAAACAAAAATTTGATACTTGATTAATCTAGTGAACGTACTGCCCCAGCGATTATTTGAGCTTGACCAATCCATTGGGCTCTACAGATAGCAATGAGGTAATTATGTACAATATTTGGGAAATGAGCTGGAGCCCCATCCATATCATACTGAAACATTGTATACTTTTCATTTCTGATCTACGTTGCTATGCAAAAAATGCTTTGTGTATTTTAAATACTCTGTGATTTAAAAGGAAATGATGGCAGATGTTCCACGAACAGTTGCAGCAGTGACTGAAAGTTTTGCAATAAAGCCTTTATCAAAGTCAATATGAGTCTTGTAAACGAATGTCTTGAGGTGTAGTCAGAAGAAAAATTCGATACTTGAATAATCTAGGGAATGTCATGCCCAAGCAATTAATTCAACTTGTCCAAGCCATTGGGGGCTACAGATAGCAATGAAGTAATTACATATAATATTTCAGAAATGAGCTGGAGCCCCATCTTGCTGAAACAACGCATACTTTTCATTTCTGATCCCATGCTGCTATGTAAAAGATGCTTTGTGCATTTTAAATACCGTTAAAGTTTAGCCCGTGAATTTTCAAGGACAACCTGTATATGTATGAATATGTAGAAAACTGAAATATTTTTTCCTCTGTTACAGTGAAATTCAGTATTTACTGCATCCTCTACAGTAATAATTGCTGTAATACTAGATGTGATAATTGCATAAAATGTCCCTTACATTGTCTATCCATCTGTAAAAAGTGATGTAAGAATACAAAAATGGAAAGTCTTGAGTTGGAAA
Organism: Cheiracanthium punctorium; assembly: GCA_038373885.1. Lineage (NCBI taxonomy): Eukaryota > Metazoa > Arthropoda > Arachnida > Araneae > Cheiracanthiidae > Cheiracanthium > Cheiracanthium punctorium. The sequence goes on from JAWZYV010012913.1 coordinate 206,173, forward strand.
ATTTCCCAATGATGGAGAACTTGAAGATTCCTGTTCGTACAAGTACAGGGAAGAAAACATTCATGTGTGATGTGTGCGAGAAAGCATTCTCTGAGGAAACAAGTTTGAATATTCATCTTCGTATCCACACTGGAGAGAAACCATACGAATGTGATGTGTGTAAAAATACCTTCGCACAGAAATGTAACTTGATGATTCATCTTCGTATCCATACTGGAGAGAAACCTTATGAATGTGATGTTTGTAAGAAAGCATTTTCTAGTAAAACAACCTTGAATCAGCATCATATTATCCATACTGGGGAGAAACCTTATGAGTGTGATGTGTGCACAAAAGCATTTTCTGATAAAACAACATTGAAACGGCATCTTCTTACTCACACTGGGAAGAAACCTTATGAGTGTGATGTATGTAAGAAAGCGTTTGCTAGTAAAACAACCTTGAATCGTCATCTTCGCATCCACACTGGGGAGAAACCATATGAGTGTGATGTGTGTAAGAAAGCATTTTCCAATAAATCGACCCTGGACCAACATCTTCGTATTCACACTGGAGAGAAACCTTATAAGTGTGATGTGTGTAAAAAAGCATTTTCTGATAAAACAACCTTGAATCAGCATCTTCGCATCCATACTGGAGAGAAACCTTATGAATGTGATGTGTGTAAGAAAGCATTTTCTGATAAAACAACCTTGAATCGGCATGTTCTTATTCACACTGGGACGAAACCTTATGAGTGTGATGTGTGTAAGAAAGCATTCTCTCAAAAATGTAACTTGATTATTCATCATCGTATCCACACTGGAGAGAAACCTTATGAATGTGATGTATGTAAGAAGGCATTTTCAGACAAAGCAACCTTGAAGCGGCATTTTCGTATCCATATTAGGGAGAAACTTTGTGATGTGTGAAAGAACCCATTTTCTAAGAAAGAAAATTTTAATCTTCGTATCGAAACTGGAGAAAAACTATATCAGTGTGATGTGTGTACTGTTTGGCCAAGTGAAAGAGACTGATTTGCTAAAAAAGGGTAATAGCCAAGGGGAGAAAATAAGCTCTGGGAAAGATGGAAAAGTATGCTTGGAATTGCTTATAGCGATCACAGAGTGTGTTTTTATTCTTCCTGCGGAACCCATCTCCCCCATTTTCACACCTCAAAAGAAATTTAAGCAACCAGTAAATCATGTGACCCGTCTCTTTCAACTGGCTAAGCAGTAAGAAAGCATTTTCTGAGAAAAGAAATTTCAATAAGCATCTTTGTATCCACAGTAGTCAAAACCTTATAAGTGTGATCTGTTTAATCCTCTCGCGGGCTTTGGCTAGATGTTCTACCCACCTATTTATGCTGAACATAGCAAATTTTAGAAGCATTAGTCAATTTTCCCCAAAATTAGGTAAAGGTAATGGTCGGAAAAGTAGGGATGGAATTTCTTTGCTATCACAGAGTGTGTTGGCTTCTCCCTGTGGAACCCATCTTCCCTATTTTCTCAGCTCAAAAGAAATTTGAGCAACTAGTAAATCACGTGACCGGTCTCTTTCTGTTGGCTAAGCAGTCGGAGAGCATTTTCTGAGAAAAGAAATTTGAATAAACATGTTCGTATCCACACCCGGCCGAAATCTTATAGGTGTGATCAGTTTAACCCTTTTGCGGGCTTATCTAGACATTTTAGCCACTTATTTATTCTGAATAGCAAATATCAGAAGCATTAGTCAATTTTCGTGTGTCTGTTTACGAGATATTAATGAAATTGGCACAAAATGATTATCCTACTAATGTATAAATGATATTAATGAAATTTGCACAAAATGATTATCCTACTAATGTATTAATGTCAATGTTTGTATATGTGTGTTTGTTACTCTTTCACTCTGAAACGGTTCGACTTTTGAATTTTGAAAAGACAGTTAAAGTCCTGGATTAACAAATAGGCTACTTTTTATGCTGCAAAAAAAAAACAAAAAACAAAAAAAAACCCACTGTTCTATAATACAGTGCATACCGTGGGATATAATGTACTATTGGTTATAACATACCTAGAAGCTAGGTCCGATTGAAGTCCTTTATTTATAATATTATTTAATTTCAGTTAAAACGTACTCAACAAAAGTTCGTACTTTGGCTATAACATACTTTTTATACCAAAGTCAAAAATTCAAATTTTGCCTTTGGTTTTAACAAAGGTTTTAACTTGACCTCCATTTTTAACAAAGTCAATTTTAAGTCAAAAATAAAATTTTGCTTTTCTTAAGAATTTTATTTCCTTGTTCTCAGAAATTTCAGTGGGTTCAAAAACATTCGTTGTCAGTTTTTAGATTCTCTAGCGAGATGAATTGTGTATGAATGAAGGGAGCGATCTTTTATCTTTTTTGTCTGCTAGGTAGGGCTGACAAGACCATGTTTTTTATGTGTCATTCATCAATGTAAATGCCTCCTGAAAAGCCCTATCTAAAATGATTCTGATGATAGTAAAGAAGAAACAGAGGAGCCTATACCAAGCATACCCAATGCATTAAATGCTGCAAAAACATTATCACGATTTTTCGAATGCCGCATTTATGATGCAGAGACTCTACAAAAGTCTGTTGTGGATATCCAAAACAGTATTTTTAAAGTAGCATCTGCCCATTTAAAACAAAAGAAAAAATTTACAGATTATTTATCTCAATAAAAATTGTAAGTAATAAAGAATTTACTCTGTTTAATTTAAATTTTAAAAAATCAGACCTGTTTAAAACGCATATTACAAAGAAAGTATGAGCCCCCCCCCCACACTTTCTTTTTTTGTGTAATATTGAATCTTACCGGCGGTACTGCTTATAACGTACTACTTTTTTAGGTCCCGTGAGAGTACGTTATAACCAGTGTCTACTGTATACAAAAAACTATTTTTTATCAAGAAAAAAAAATACAACTGAATTTTTAATTTACAAAGAGGTTGACATATGGCGCAAACATATGAATACACAGTTTTTAATAAATATCGGATTTCCTTTTCCCCAGGCAAATTTGAAATAATTATTAAGCGGTTTCATTTTATGTTATGAAATCGTAATTGAAGAGTCACGTGACCTACCATCAGCATGTTTTTTTTTTTTTTTTTTGTTTTTTTTTTTTTCGGAGTGCAAAAATACAACCATTTTTAACAAGTAGATCTGCAGCATTTAATATACATTTGTAAGAAACCCACTGTATCACATGACTGATGCTCTATCATCTTTTAATGATGCTAAAATCATATTTTATCGTTTGCTATGCCTGACTTGGATAAAGAATACACCTGTATAAGTTTTTATAACTTTCATTCAGTTCGAATTGTGCATTTTCTGCACAGCTTTTTCCCATTCTATTTCTATTGTATTATCCACAAAAAGGATATTAGAAATATCAATTTTAATTTTGATTAATCACAGTCATGAATAATGATACACATTCCAACTTAATAAGAAAACAAAATACGAAGACGCATGGATTATGATATGCTTTTAATACATAGCACTTTAGTGCATATTTAAAATCTGAAAGTGTTTCAGATTTTATTTGCTTTTTTATTCCGTTTTTTTTTATAACAGCCAATATATCCAGAAGCTCTTCTGTATTAATATAGGATGAAAATAAGTTGTATCTTTTTGTAGGTTTTTATCATTAAACCAACTTATTTTTGTAAACAGGGGCAGCCCGACACAGTAAGCATTGCATCGGGGCGCCGGCTTCGAAAGGGCATAATTTCGAACTCAAAAATTAAGTAGAGCATAAAGGGGGCGCCTTTTTTACGTTAGCAGGGGTCTCCACTTACCCTAGGGCCGCCCCTGTTTGTAACCATCTTAATTTTAAATTCCATTCAGAATCTGAGAGATTTCAGTGCCAAGGAAGCCGGTGAGAAACAGAATTCTCTCCTACAAAGATTTATTACTATGGCGAACCAACTGGTTGCCAAAGGAGAACTTTACAGAAAAATTATCCATGTTTCATTAAATTGATATCAAAAATTAAACTAATTGTCCAGGCATCTGAAAAACAGATAAAAATAAATTAAAAGTTCTTTCTCTGGAAAGGGTTAAGGAAGTATTCTTTGCAAAAGGCAGTTTGAATACACATCATATCCATTCTGGAGAGTAATTGTAAGTGAGATGTGTGTAAGAATGCAATCTCTCAGAAACGTCCTTGAATAGTCAATTTTGTTAAAAGTTTTGTAAGATTCATAAACTCTGAAAAAAAATTATATATATATATACAGTAGACTCTCTGAAATCCGCAACTCTCTATAATCCGCTATAATTTTTAGATGTAAACAGTGAAATTTGCAGTTAACAGTTAAGTAACACTAGGAAATTACGGGTGAGTTGAGTTATAGAATTAAAAGAAATTTTATGCTATTTTTAATATTTTTTGCATATATCTAATTAAAATTGTTTTTTTAACCCATCTAACAAAGTCTGAGCAGTAAAATGAAAGCATGATTGTCTCTCGGAATCTTTTCTGTCAGCTAATCTCGCACAATCAGTTAACGAAATGTGTATTATTTTGATTTTCATTTTTTATTGAAAGAAGGAGAAATTTTCAAAAAATTTCTCTTGAAGAAGGCTTATCCTCAGGCTATAAATATTTAGAATTCATTCAAAATTATTCATTGGCATCACCACAAGAAATAATGACAATAAACAGACTTCAGGAAAAATATTTAAACACAAATCAAAAGCCCTAAAACAAACAACAATTGATTCCATGTTTGCAAAATTAAAAAAATAGTAATATAAAATTAAAGTATGAAAGTTTAAGCCTTCTTCAAGAAAAATTTCAATCTGCAAAAGTTTTGTAAAATAAAATTAATTTTTTTCACATATTTTAATAAATTCTTTAATAATTAAACTAAGTGTGACAGTATAATTAATTTCAGCCATTAAAAATGTTCTGTTGCTTCATAACTATAGTAAGAAAAAATGTAAACAAAACAATGATCTGTAATCCGCAAACCCCTTGGTCCCAAGGTGTGCGGATTTCAGAGAGTCTACTGTATGCCATACTTGCAATTTGTGCAATTCTAAATAGTACCTCAATATTATACAGTTTGATAGGGTCAGGTGAGGTAAAATGAACATAAATTTAGCTATTTTCAACTTTACTAAGCTACACATCTAAAATGACACAACATATTTAAAATTTTTTGACAAATATTTTACATTGGACTATCTGACAGTAACTACAAATTTTTGTTTATTTCTTTTACAAACATTAAAACTGTTTGATCATTAATTCTTTTTGGCTTGTTATTATGATCATTTTACCCCATGGTGTGGGGTAAAATGATTATACATGAAAAAAATGAAACACACTCATAGAAAATGATATATGAATAAGATCATCTGGAAAATAGATAACAAATATTTTATTAAGCAGTTTTAGATGGAATTTTAATTTAGCTATCAGAATTTATAATGTCCTCTACTATCGAAATTTGGCTCATCCAGTATTTGAATTATCTGTTCAGTTTCAACTTCCTGGACATTGTCATTTTCTGACAATGTACATTTTTTCAAATAAAGATTTTGCAAAGCATTAAATTGTAAATAGCTCCTTTTCTGCAGACAAGATCTGTCCAAAAATGTTTTTACCACAGCACTTAAGAGCCAGCAGATATTTTGTCCGAAAGAGGCATTACGGTATGCCATTTTGAACTCTCCTTTCAACTCTTTTTAAATAAGAATTGGGATTTTTCTTCACAAAATTTCAAGAATAGCATACTTTCTTTACATCATGGTCTTCAATTTTATGCTTTCCTTTAAAATGTGCAGCAAACACATCCTCTGTTAGCATTTATTTATAAATTTATGATTCCAGTATCGTAATTTTGGGTTATTTTTCTTATTTCCAGGTAAAAATAAAAGTAGAATAACGGAATCTATTTATTTATTCACGTTATTACTATTAATACCTTATAAAATATATTACAGATGAAAAAAAGAAATCTAAAATGATACATGTGTTCTTTAAGTGCAAGCCTAGCGGTGTGATCGTTTTACCCCACTTTCTTTGAACTACTCCAAAATAAAAAATAATATGAATACAAATTATCTTGATACAGAAATGTATTCCTCAAGAATGACAGTAGACTTTATATCATCAAAATTTCAAGAATTTAAATCACAAAAATGCTACAGCAAAGTAATTTTTAACCTTGTATAGATAGAGCCAAACATGAAACTCTAAGTGCTGCCATTACATATTAAAAGAATATTAATAAATCAAATAAATCAGTTTAAAAATACTGCTTGTAATATAAATGAGCTAAACAAAAATCAGTATGCCAATAAACCAATGCATTTGACATGTATTGTCTGCTTTTTGTAGACTGTTCATTTTACCCCACCTAACCCTATTTTTCTCAAGATTAAAATAAAGACAAAATCATGCAGGATCTTAATATTTAAGTTGAGTATTTATGGGGAAGAAACGAAGACAGATTCTCTTAGTATAAATAATAGGCAGTACTAGTAGATTTGTCAAAATGAAATGGATTAAAGCTTGATGTACCATGTTAATAATTTTTTTGTGAAATGAAAGTGTTTATTATATTATACTCACCATTTTTCAATGAGTGCGTTTCAACATACTAAAATATATGTAAGCTTACACTAATAGATCCCATGTAGTTGCCAACAGAAGAGACTAATGAATATGCTTTTTATCTTTCCATCCATTAGTAACATTTATCAGTCAAACTATTATTGTGGTAAAAGGGGTTTGTTACCTCTTGGAATGCCATGCTTTTTTTAAAAGTAAAAATTGGTGATTAAATCAAAAATATTAATTGCTTGAAATTGAATTATACATATACACTACAGGGTTTCTACAGACCTGGAAAAGTCAGGGAAATGAGTTTCCCTGAGTCCCCCTGTCCCAAAATGTTTTTTTTATGAGCATATCTTTGTGCAGTTGAAATATGCTTAATTTTATCCTAAATTATTATCAAATATGGTTTTTGTTAGAATCCAGTGATGTCAAATAAGATTCTTGTATATATTAATTTTATTATTATTATTTGTAAAAAAGGGGCAAAATATATAAAAAGTTATTAATTAAAGGATGTAATGTTAAAAATAAAAACACAAAATTCGGGAAGCACGCTAGATAAAGTCAGGGAAAAGTCAAGGAAGCAAAAGCTGTGAAATTTGTAGAAACCCTGTACTATTTCCAATTCCTTATTTTTTTTTCTTGGTTAATTTCACCCATTTCTTCATTATCTACTGATGATGATGCTTTGTCATTACTAACCTTTGTTTCCTTTCCATTATTAAACAACTTGTTAGGTTCATTAGAGGATCATGTGTAAAGATAAAGATAGAATTTGGGGAGGTTTTTATTTTCTGTACAGTATCTTGTATCTATGCATGTATCTTTTAAGAGGCATGGTTTGAGCTATTGGATTTACTTAAATCAGTTGAGGAGAGAGGGGGGATTTAGCATTCTTTATTTTGTGAATATTTTAAATGTTAAATGCAATAAAATTATTTTTATATATTGAAATGACGATGAGAGATGTTTTGAAAGTAAAATAAGCAAAAAATGATAAAATGACTTCAAAATAAGAAACTTTAACTTCCTTGAGCTACCTCTAAATCTAGCTCTATTTGCATTTTATGTTTGTCAGTGATTAAATTTTGCTTAAATTAGTTTTAGATATATTGGAACAAATTTGGAGGATGAGAACGTGAAAATTTTGGACCATCCTAATCTCAATTTAATAAATATCAAAAGTAATTTTTAAAATATTAAGATTTATCACAACTTTCAGTGCTTTAAACAAACAATTCTCTGGTATGTGCTTGTACTGTAGGTACTCGTTACACGTTACATCACACTTATCAGGAGACAAAGAAAAATGCTCTATATAACTAGCAGAGGTGTCTGTATGGCTGATATGACCCCATATAATAAAATTAATAGTATATATACTGCAATAAAGCAGAATCACTTAAGACTCTTCTACATAATGGAACTGCACTCTCGTTGCTAAAACTGCCTACAGATGTAAATTTAAATAGCATTAAATCATGTAAAGTATTGGTATCGGCCAATACAATAAATGTAAACTATTGGTATTGGCTATTTCTAAAAATGAATTTATAGGTAAAGTATTGGTATCAGTGAAAATGTAGTATCGGTCAATCCCTAAAAGAAAGTATTGTAATCATGAGAAAAAAATTCAAGATTTTGGTTTATTGACATGTTTTGAGGCAGGGCCGTAGCGCTGGGGGCATTGGAAAAATCCAAGTGTCCCCCTCCCCCCTCCCTCCCAGAGCAAAAAAAGAGCAAGCTCCAGGAACGAAGGTTTTTTTTTTTTTTTTCCCAGGGGGAATATGAGGTTTAAATTTTGCATTTTATGTCCCTGAGTGAACATTTACTGCTCTCAAAAACAGAATTTTACTAATCAGTGCAAATTGCAAGCTCTTGAAACATTGCAAACTTTCCTTGGTGATTATTTTGTGCCCATGAACACGATGCGGGAAAACCAACAGAAAAAGGGTGAACGGGCGATCCAGTGTCAAGTTATATTATCCCGTGAACTCCTTCCGAACCAGTTGGGGATACTATTTCTTTACAAATCTGGCATGATACATAGTCAATATTCTTTCAATTAGGGATCGCCCTCACCCCCGACATCCGGTAAACTGCAACCTATAGAAAAGAGAGAGCGGGGGAAAAAAAAAAAAAAAATGGCTGTCTCTAAAGACTCAAATTTTGTTAATAGTTCTAAGGCCATTTCAAAAAGCGCCTTTGTTGGAATTTTCTTTTCGGCACCCCCATCTCAGAACTTTATCTATCAGGGCAAAGCTACACAAGAGCTATCTGCCTAAGGGCAGAGTGGAGGGAAGCATTTGGCAGAAGTTTTTTGGGGGTCCATTGGTCGGCAAACAAGACTTTAATGGAAAATGTTTTAGAATCGATGCATACGGAAACACTTTTTTTTTTTTTAAACTTTCACTGTCTTCAATTTAAATTAAATTTATTTCCTTCTCTCTCTCCCTCCCCCCCCCCCTCTTTCTTTTCTTAACCCCTTAACAGTTTCATTTTTTTCCAGAATTCGGTCCCAAAAAGTCACACTTTTTTATTGCATTTTTTTTGTTTTTTACATTTTTAACTAAGGATATGTTATTAAAATTAACATTTCTAATATTTTTAAGCATTTATTACAACCTTTTTCTTTAATGAAAATAATCTATTTTCGCTGCAAGTTGGCCTCACCATGACACAGTGGTTATGCCACTGAAAATGGTAGATGGCCGAAGTGTGAAGGTCCCGGGTTCGGGTCCCATCGCGTGGCTGTCGATCTAATGGTCTGGAGTTTTGGTAGTTTTTCTCCAGATGTAACGTGAATACGCGTTAGAACCCCATAGAAAGTCCTCCTACCAAGGCACCCCCCCTGGCACATTGCCCTAGTGTAGCATTGCCATAATCACACACAACAACCCTGCAAGTTGTTTTTTTCCCTACATGAACGATGAACAAGGAAGTCACATTTACAAGTAAAATAATACAATTACTTTATTTTCGATTACAATTCAATTGTTTTCTTACAAAACATCTACACGAATAATTTGTTACTAAAAATTGGAAAGATACGGGTGAAACAGTGAAAGCCAAATAGAAATCAGATTGCCTGTAAGGTGTACTGGCAAATCAGTAAAGGCCCGATAGCTGCGCCCGTACGGCATACGGGCAAAACAGGGAAGGGGTTAAAGGTCCATTTCTTTTTTTGACGTTATAATGCAGTGATGTAAAATACCCCAGTATTTATTTTTAAAGGTAAATACCTGGGTACATACCCAAAGTGTGTATTTATTTTTCAATTATGTTTCAAAAAATGCTTGTGTTCATGTATAATGACATTACCACACATATGTATTAAATATAAGATTAAATAAAGAAAAATGGGAAACTTATGAATGCTTTACAACTTTTTTATTTCATGAAAATTTATAAAATCGAACAAAAGAAAAAACCTACATGATGCATGTTGTATAACAGCCGTTCCCAACCTTTTAACACTGTGCCCCCCCCCCTCCACCACAACAAAGAATAACTTACAATGGTGCTCCCCTTAGCTCACATTCCTCAGCATACATACATTTTTTTATTTTTGAACAATGCACATTTAGCCACCTTTTCTACAAAATAATGTTATCGATAAAGTTTGAATAGCGAATACTGTTTGAATTTAGTGAAAATAGATAGTTTTGGAGCAATATATATATATATACAAATAAATAAATAAGATGATTCTTTTTAAAAAATGCATTATCACTTGCCCTTTGCTTGTTTTTCTTGCCCCTCCCCTCCCACTGCAAATGCTCTGAGCCTCACTGGTTGTGAACCGCTGTTTTATAAAATTCATCATTAACCATTTTAAATTGAGTAAATAAGGAGCAATGTATTTGTAAATGTAAAAAAAAAAAAAAAAAAAATTAAACCAAATTAAATATATACTAGAAATGTGCCAGATCGTTGAATCCGTGGATACGGATCTGAAAACAGATAACTTGTTACTTTCCGAACATTTACCATGTAAGGAAAGTATTGTAATCATGAAAACATTTGAATTTGAGATTTTGGTGTATTTACACATTTTGAGATCTTCTGAATTCATTTATGCTATTTTTACGATGTGTGTTTGTGTGTATGTGAGTGAACACGATAGCTCCTAAACGGGGCATCTGATTGAGCTCAAATTAAAAAAGATCACTTTACATATTCAAAGTGCATAATGAAGCAGAATGTTACCCTTTAGAGCAATTTCTTTTGGGGGGGCTGAAGCCACCTAGCCCCTCCCCTGAATCCGCTACTAGATGTATGTGTGTGTGTGTGTGAGTGAACACGATAGCTCCTAAACGGTGTATTTGATTGAGCTCAAATTAGGTATATATGTTATAAACCACCATTGTAAGACCGGTATTGATTTTGATGTGTAAAGGACTTATAGTTTTTCTACAGGGCTTCGACAAAGATTTCTTTTACATTATGGCATATGGGGAGAAATTCTCGAAAGTGCACTAGCATTTAAACGGCGCATTCGATTGAGCTTCTATTTGGTATATATGTTTGAATTATTAGATTAAGATTTATTTAAATGCTTGGTAATGATCTTAATCGTAAGTATTAGGAAAGTTGAGTGGAGTCACTCCAGATTTTTTTATATCCGCGGACACGGATATAAAATCGATTCAACTGTTTCTTATATCCGCGAATATGGATATGAAAATGGATGATTTGTAGTAACATCTGCAGATACGGATCTTTTCTTTAGAAATTATTTTGAAGAATACATCTTCAAGCGATAATTTCATACATATTGTGTAAAATATGTGCCACAATAACTTTCAGATCATGTGTATGTATTAAAAAATTAATGTTATGGTTAAAATCAAATTTGTAATAATATTAACAGAGTTTTATGAGCATTAAATTATCGAAATGCTACTGCCTAACCAAGCGGATTTTTAATAGTAGTTATAGAGTATATTACTATCGTATTAAGACAGTAGTTCGAAAAAATAATGTTGTTTTTGTTCATAAATACCGCTACTAACTATATCAGACACTTTAAAATTTTAAGGATGTCTCTTCACAAGCTGCGTTAGGCACTATAACAAACGATAAACCTCTGCCAGTTAAGAAACTTTCAGAAAAAATGTTGTATCGTAACATGATGGTATTCTTGTACTGTAACATTAAAAATCATGAATAATTATGTGTAAATAGCATACACTAAATAACTAAAAGGGGGGCGGGTCCTAAGTCCTCCCTAAAAAGATTTTAGCTACCTATGTGAAAATTAAACTTCTATCGTAAGAATAAAAGATAGAGCACTTTAGCGTTTGGCTGGTAGATGAAGCCCACTACCTAGAAATATTCAAAAAACTTACCAAGTTAAGCATACAGTTAAATACATGCTGATAGATTTGATTTGAATTTGATGATACGGCTGATTATCTACTCGAGGATCTAGGCCGAAGAGGGCTGCCCTCCATAGGGGACTTTCTAAGGGATCCTAACCAGAGTTTTAAAAAAACCCAACCCGCTGTTATAGTCAGCAAGTGCCCGCTGCTAGAAAAAAAAGTCGGATGAAGATTCGTGTATGTGTTTAAACAAAGTTTGTGATGGGCTATATTATAGCAAAAGTATTACGTGTTTGTCCAACCATTGTTCTCTTTCGTAACTCTATTAACTGCCTGGGCTGGGACACCCTGTATTATATAAGTGTGTGCACGCATATGTAATGCTAGCAAAACTTTTTGGAATATAAATCATTGATGTGATGTGAAGACTAAAATAAGTTACTTTCAGAAAAGAGATAAAAATAAAAAATATAATAACTTTTGATATAAAAAACTTTTTAACCATAAAAAATCTGATAGAAATTATATCATCTCAACAGTTTTTGAAAAATTTATAACACCAAAATTCCCTTATTAAATGCTTGTACTGACTCACTGATGATTCCGGGTAACCACTCCAAGATAAAACTTTTACCACTATAACTCCAAAAAGGTTAAAAAGCTAAGCACAGAAAACGTAATAACATTTACACTATTTATACAATCTGCTTGAAAATTTTCATAATTATGTATTTAAAACAATCTGCGCTTCTTTAAAACTGAAAATCCACCAGTTCCCTCATTTTTAAGTTATTTTTTTGCTATTTTCAACTCCATTTTATTTTCGTGAGTAAAAAGAGTGAATAATAGCGGCACAAAATGAGCTGTCACAAAGTGACAATTGCATCATATTGTCAAAGTTATCAGGCTTTGAAAGGAAAATTACGAATTCAATTCGTTTAAAATAGTTTTTCCAGATTTATAAGTTTATTTTTTTTCACGAATAAAAAGATTTACTCTGTATGAAACATTGATATAAGAGGGGGTATTCCCAGTGAAATGAAATCGTTCGAATGCGAAAGTTTCTGCAAGCTTCCTGAAGAACATGAAATTTGATTTCGATACATAACAAATGTTAAATATGAAGTTATTAATTTTAAGTGGATGCAGATTAAATATATTATATCTCGACATATTTTTGTGAAATGTTTTTTCTAGTCTCCGTTGTAATTGCTTCCACAACAGGCAATATTTTAGTGCTATAATAAAAATAAAGAACGATTTAGTTTTCTAATCATGCATACACCCACACGCACGCACGCATTTGTGTGTGTGTGCATGTGTGTAAATTTAACAGCCCCCCCCCCCTAGAAAAACGGTCTAGCTACGCCCCTCTATTGAGGTCTTCTGAATTCATATACAGGGTGATTCGCTACCAGACTGACAAACTTGCAGGGGGTGTAGGAGGTACTGAAACGGTTCAGAATCACATAGCCTTACGGGGTCCAAAACGTCGCCTGCATGTACCAGTTAATAATTACTTTGGAAGAAGGGCTGAAGTATGCGTCTAATTTCTTAATCAAGTTTCCTAAACAATGGGATCTCCTCAGACAATTTCATAAATGTAATGAAAGAAACAATTCTGAAATAACAATTTTTATCAAGTACAATAGATGAAAGAGGGATTAGGTTTTGAAAAACCTTGTTCGGAAAGTTTACTATCACTTGAACACTTCTTCTAAAGTGATTATTAACAGGTACATGCAGACGACCTTTCGGACCCCTCATTGCTATGTGATTCTGAACCATGTCAGTACCCCCTACACTCCCTGCAAGTTTTTCAGTCTGGTAGTGAATCACTCTCTATGCTATTTTTATGAGGTGTGTGTGTGGGTGAACAAACGCGACAGCTCCTAGAGTAAGGTGACCATATTTTTGAACGTAAAGTTGAGATCACCTTATCCTAGATGCATTCATTTGAGCTCAATTTTGGTAGTATATATATTATAAACCACCGTCAAGAGACCGGTATTGATTTTGGTTGGTCTGGGACTTACAGTTTTTTATAGCACTACGAAAATGATTTCTTTTGTATTGTGGCCTGTGGATGGAAATTCTTGAAAGTGCACTACTGTCTAAAAGATGCATTTCATTGAGCACAAGTTGGATATGTATGTCATGGTGATATGATCTGCGTCCACTAAAGTCACTTCAGATTTCGTTTTTTTTTTTTTTTTTTTTTTTTTTTTTTTTGGGGGGGGGGGTGGAATTTTATACCAAATTTTGTGAATTTTTTTTTTTTTTTTTAAGTTAGTTACTATCAAAAATTTTTATAGAACAAATTACAATGTAGGGTAAAATGCCAATGAAGGGCACATTTATTCTATTGTTTTTTAAGGAGCCATTTTAATAAATTGTAATTTTGTAGAGGGTTTTTTCATGGATTATAATTTTGTGAAAGGGCTGTTTTAATGAACTGTAATTTTATAAAGGGGCTGTAAAATGGACCCAAATTTGTCACAATACAACAGCGCCATCTAGCGACCGAACCGGCATTAGGTCCGTTTTTGCGGAAGGAACAGCATTGCCGATTTAAATCGTTCTGAATCTACGTCCATGACAGAAGGTCAGAAACTAGTCTATTGCACGAAAACCTTTGCGGCCACTCAAACCCGGCGCCAAGCGAAGAAATTTTTACGAGACATGCGGAGAGAAAAGTGTTAAAAAACAATGTAATAATTATAAAATTTCCCTATTTGCTCTTTTACATTTTGTGGACAAATCAGAAAAAACACGGAAATCGGGGACATGGTCACCTTATCTTAGGTGCATTCGATTGAGTTCAAATTTGGTATATATATTATAAACCATAGTCACAAGACTGGTATTGATTTTGGTTGGTATAGGACTTATAGTTCTTTGCATTGTGACCTGCGGATGGAAATTCTTGAAAGTGCGCTAGCATCTAAACGATGCATTTCATTGAGCACAAGTTGGATATATATGTCATGCAATGATATGATCTGCGTAGATTTTAGTGTTTGTAGAGTTGATAGTTTGTTCAGAACACGATTGCAAATTGCAAAAAAAGTATTCATATACATTCGGCCTATGGCTGAAATAATTTAATATAAGCGAGTATCCACAAGTGCATTCGAAGACGTTAAAATTGGGAATGTATATTATAGGTCACTGTCACACGATATGTATTGGCTTCACTGTGTATAGTTTTTTCACAGGGCAACAAATGAGTGTTCGGAAAGTCGATTAAAGTCACTCCAGATTTAGTTTATTTTTTATTTATTTATTTTGTGCAGGGGAGTAGAATTTTCATACCAAATTTTGTGAAAGTCGTTTTTTTTTTACCTTTTTTTAGTTAGTTACAAGAAATAATTTATAGAATAAATTACAATGTAGGGTAAAGTGCCAATGAAGGGCTGTTTTATTTGATTTTTTTTTTAAAGTAGCCATTTTAATAAATTGTAATTTTGTAGAGGGATTGTTTTCACTGATTATAATTTTGCGAAAGGGCTGTTTAACGAACTGTAATTTTATAAAGGGGCTGTAAAATGGACCCAAATTTGTCTGCATTCATCTTGGTGTAATGCTGTTGAACAGCCACCATCATGAATTTGTTAGCTAAATTTTAACCAATGAGAAAATATTTCTCTCTGCAGCAGTATACTTTTAATTATTTTATTAAAAAAATGATATAAGTTATTCAGTAGACAATTGTCTGTAGAAATCTTTTCATTTTTTAAGTATATCAAATTTCAAATGCATTCTCAGTTATCTTCCTCTTTGACAGTCTCAATTTTCAAAATTTTAAAAATTTTATCCTGTTATTGAAAGATCATGCACAAAATGAAAAGATTTTTACGAAACAATTGTCTGCTGAACAACTTACGGTAATTTTGCTAATCAAATAATTGGAAGTATACTGTTGCACAGAGAGAAAAAATTCCTTATAATAACTCACTAACTTATTACGAAGCTTAACATAATCACTTATGTTTAACCCTTTTGCAGGCGGTGGCTAGACGTTCTAGCCACCTACTTATGGTGTACATCACAAATTTCAGAAGCATTAGTCAATTTTCCTATGTCTATTTACCAGATAATAATGAAATTTGCACAAAATGAAATCAGGAGGTAAAATGTCGTGCATACTTATGAAATGTTATAGATATTTTACAGAAAAATTATCCATGCTTCATTAAATTGACATCAGAAATTTAACTATTACCGTAATTTCCGGAAGAAACGCCGCATCAGCATAAACGCCGCTCTCGAAGAAACAGGCCAAGAAAAATTAAAACTGTACAGAAACGCCGCATTGGTGTAAACGCCGCACTAAATTAAATTGCATGCACATGACCTTGAACCTCACAGTTGGAAAATTTTGCTCTGTGTCATGATGTATGGCATTTCATTTAAGAGAAAAAAAGTGAAATAAAATCATACTATAAAAATAAATTATTAAGTAAGAAATATGAAAATGTACTTACGTTCATGAATTTTGATAATTATCCGTTAAAGAAGTCCATATATACGTAACACTGATACTATGTTACTGCGAAAAAGGATCCAACAAAGAAAAAACAAAATGAATGAAAGATGAAAATTTCAAATTTTACTTTTGCTAAGAGAAATCAAAATTATGTGAAGCCGTCAAAGTCTGAATCTTCCTAAATCAAGATCCAAGTCTGCGACATCGTCAAAATCATTATCTGGGGGTATCATAGATTTATTATCTTGAGTTATGATTTCAGCTTCTCTGAATCCTGAAACTATCGACGATATTGTATCCATTTGCAAGATACGTGGAGGCGTGACAGTTTTCCGAAAGAATCACTGTGGATTTACAAAATAAGGGGAAGGGGAGAGGATGGGTTCTGAAAAATTCATTTAAGGACAGAGTTCCTCGAAATCTGACGATCTTCTACTTACAGAACCATAGTGATAAGCTAATATTTGTTCATGTGAATGGATATTTTTTTTTTTTTTGGCACGTAAGCGCCGCATCGTTAGAAACGCCGCACCTGTTAAAATTTTACTTTTTAAACACGTAAACGCCGCGGCGTTTCTTCCGGAAATTACGGTACTCCAGGCATCTGCATAAATGAGAAAATACAATCAAAGATCTTGTGTCAGAAAGGGTTAAACATGGAGCTAGTGAATTCAAGATGGCAGGGCTAATGTCTTTCATTTCTACTTTTTATCTCATTAACTGAATCAGAGCAATTTTGTTACTGTTATACAGGGTGTCCTTGAATTCAAGGGGAAAATTTAAGAATAGGTGAAGGATTTTAAGAAAAGAGTATTTTTTGTATAGCAATGTGGGGTTATAAATAAAAAATGTTGATAAAAACACAGCAAATAGGAAAGAAATGATTAAAGCTTTACAGTAAATCTCAAATGCGGAATTCACAAACATTGCTACAGTATCAGTAGCATACTGTATTATGTAGCAAGTAATTAGCATACCCTTTGCAGAATTTCCAATATAGGTGGCAGATTTCCCACAAACATTTGCAGAAGTGACTGAAAATTTTCAATGAGATCTTTATCAAAGTCAGCTGGAGTCTCGTAAACGAGTGTCTTGAGGTGCAGTCATAAGAAAATTTCGATACTTGATTAATCTGGTGAATGTGCTACCCCAGTGATTAATTGAGCTTGTCCAATCCATTGGGGGCTATAGATAGCAATGAGGTAATTACGTACAATATTTGGGAAATGACCTGGAGCCCCATCGTGCTGAAACATTGTGTACTTTTCATTTCTAATCCCATGTTGCCATGCAAAAATTGCTTTGTGTATTTTAAATACTCTTAAAGTTTGGGCCATGAATTTTCAAGGATAACCTGTATATGTATGAATATTTTGAAAACTGAAATATTTTTTCCTCTGTTACAGTGAAATTCAGTATTTACTACATCCTCTACAGTAATAATTGCTGTAATACTAGATGTGATAAATTGCATAAAAGGGCCCCTACATTGCCTATCCATCTTTAAAAAGTGATTCATACATAGGATAACAGAAAATCTTGAGTTGGAAAATTTCCCAATGATGGAGAACATGAAGACCCCTCTTCGTACAACTACTGGGAAGAAAACATACATGTGTGATGTGTGCAAGAAAGCATTCTCCGAGAAAACAAGTTTGAATATTCATCTTCGTATCCACACTGGCGAGAAACCATACGAATGTGATGTGTGTAAAAATACATTCGCACAGAAATGTAACTTGATGATTCATCTTCGTATCCATACTGGGGAGAAACCTTATGAATGTGATGTTTGTAAAAAAGCATTTTCTAGTAAAACAACCTTGAATCAGCATCATATTATCCATACTGGGGAGAAACCTTATGAGTGTGATGTGTGCACGAAAGCATTTTCTTATAAAACAAAATTGAAAAGCCATCTTTTAATTCACACTGGGGAGAAACCATATAAGTGTGATGTGTGTAAGAAAGCATTTTCTGATAAAACAGCCTTGAATCAGCATCTTCGCATCCACACTGGGGAGAAACCATATGAGTGTGATGTGTGTAGGAGAGTATTTTCTCAGAAAGGACATTTGGATAAGCATCTTCGTATTCACACTGGGGAGAAACCTTATGAATGTGATGTGTGCAAGAAAGCATTTTCTGATAAAACAACCTTGAATCGGCATCTTCTTATTCACACTGGGCAGAAGCCTTATGAGTGTAATGTGTGTAAGAAAACATTTTCTGATAAAACAACCTTCAATCGGCATCTTCTTATTCACACTGGGGAGAAACCTTATGACTGTGATGTTTGTAAGAGAGCATTTTCTTGGAAAAAAACCTTGACTCGTCATCTTCGTATCCACACTGGAGAGAAACCATATGACTGTGATGTATGTAAGAAAGCATTTTCTAATAAATCAACCCTGAATCAACATCTTCTTTTTCACACTGGAGAGAAACCTTATGAGTGTGATGTTTGTAAGAAAGCTTTTTCTGATAAATCAACCCTGAACCAACATCTTCGTATCCACACTGGAGAGAAACCATATGACTGTGATGTTTGTAAGAAAGCATTTTCTGATAAATCAACCCTGAACCAACATCTTCGTTTTCACACTGGAGAGAAACCTTATGAGTGTAATGTTTGTAAGAAAGCGTTTTCTTTGAAAAAAACCTTGACTTGTCATCTTCGCATCCACACTGGAGAGAAACCATATGACTGTGATGTATGTAAGAAAGCATTTTCTCATAAATCAACCTTGAATCGGCATCTTCGTATTCACACTGGGGAGAAGCCTTATGAGTGTGATGTGTGTAAGAAAACATTTTCTCATAAAACAACCTTGAATCGGCATCTTCGTATTCACACTGGGGAAGAAGCCTTATGAGTGTGTAAGAAAACATTTCCTTTTAAAACAAAACTGAATCGCCATCTTCTTATCCACACTGCAGAGAAACCTTAACTGTGTGATGTATGTTAGAAAGCTTTTTCTAACGAAACAACCTTGAAGCAGTACTTTCATATCCATACTAGCGAGAAACTTTGCGAATCTGATGTATGAAAGTACGTATTTTCTAAGAAAGAAAATTTTAATCAGCATCTTCGTATCCGCACCAGAGAAAAACTGTATGAGTGTGATATGTGTACTGCTTGGCCAATTGGAAGAGACTGGTTTAGGCACGCTGCCAAGAAATGGAACTAGCTAAAGGGAGAAAGTAGCTCTGGGAGGGTCGGAGGGAAAAGTATGCTTGGAATTTCCTATAGCGATTCCATTGTGTGTGTGCTTCTCCCTGCGTAACCCATCTCCCCTATTTTTATCCCTGAAAATAAATTTAAGCTACCTGTAAATCATGTGACCACTCTCTTTCAGCTGGCTGAGCAGAAGAATTTTCTGGAAAAGGAATTTGAATAAACATCTTTGTATCCACACCAGGGAGAAACCTTATAAGTGCGATTTCTTTAACCCTTTCGCGGGCTTTGGCTAGACGCTGTAGCTATCTATTTATGTCGAACATAGCATATTTCAGAAGCGTTAGTTAATTTTCCTGTGTCAATTAACCATATATTAATAAAATTTCTCCAAAATGATAATAAGAAATAAAGTGTTATGCATTTTTCTAAAAATGTGGTAGATATTTTACAAAAAAATCATCCACGTTTTATTAAACTGATATCAAAAATTAAACTAATAGTCCAGACATCTGCAAAACAGGAAATAATAAAAGTTCTTGCACTCGAAAGGGTTAAGAAATCATTCTCTGCAAAAGGCAGTTTGAATGCACGTCATATCCTTTTCCGAGAGTAATTGAAAGAAAAGAAATCTCAGAAATGCCCTTTAATAGTCAATTTTGTTAAAAGTTTTGTAAGATTCATAAACTCTGTAAAAAAAAAAAAAAAAAAAATGATGCCGTACTTGCAATTTGTGCAATTCTAATTAGCGCTCCAATATTATGCAGCTTGATATTTTTCTCGAGATTAAAGTAAATGCTAAATCATGGAGGATCTTAGTATTTAAATTCAGTATTTATGGGAAAGAAACGAAGATAGATCCTATTGGTATGAATAATAGGTAGTACTAGTAGATTTCTTAAGATAAACTGGATTAAAGCCTGATGTACTATGCTAATAAATATTTTGTGAAATGAAAAGTGTTTATTATATTATATTCACTATTTTTCAATGAGTGCCTTTTAACTAACTAAACCATATATAAGCCTACTGTAAAATATCTCATGTAGTTGCCAACAGAAGAGACTACATGAATATATGTGTTTTATCTTTTCATTCGTTATTCATATTTATCAGTTAAACTTTTATTTTGGTAAAAGGGATTACTTCTTTGAATGCCATGCTTTTTTTATTAAGTAAAAATTGGTGATTAAATCAAAGATATTAATTGCTTAATATTGAATTATTCATACTATTTCCAATTCCTTTAATTTTTTTTTTTTCTTGGTTAACTTCACCTGTTCAATATCTATTGATGACAATCTGTCATTCCTAACCATTGTTTACTTTCCATGATTAATAAGGATGCACCGAATACCATATTTTGCCAAATAACGAATACCGAATATTTGGTTAAAATTCGGACCGAATACCGAATATTTGATTACAATTTATTAAACCATTGTTAAACTTTAATTACTAATTAATTATTAAAGATGATAATTGAAGATTAATTTAATTAGTGTGAATCAATATTTTATATTTCATATACTGTAAAACTTAAGAAATTAAAATGCTGCAAAATTTAAATACCAAGTGTTTTCTTTATGTATTACTAGCTGCGTGCCCGTTCTTCGCACGGTAGGAAACGAACATTTTCCTAAAATATACCTGTGCGAAAACAAAATCTAATTTAAAAAAAGTTCAAGTAGTCCCTTTGTTGAACCGGTGCGGTGGGACTGCCACTTTTCAGTAACTCAAGTTACTGGGAAAAACTCAAGCTGTTCACGATGCCCAAACTGTTGGATGTTTCATGTATTTTAAATTTGTCTTTTTAAAATAAACTTAACTCTGCTTAAACTAAATATTAAATTTCCTAAGTATTTTAAAAATCGTTCCATTTTTGTAAAAATTAAACTTTTCCCTTCTCCTAAAACTACTTAAACTAAGTATAATAGCTTTAGTTTTAAAATATAACTCAAAATACTCAGCTTAATTTTAATTGTATAACCTGGAAACATCCCGGTTTCTTCCTCTCTCTCTAAATGCGTACTTGCATGGTATTGTTTACAAAATGACTGGATGTGTCGCGAAAAACTCAAAGTTGAGGTGTTCCTCGTTTGCCTGTAATTTGGCATTCAGTAGTTTTTTTTTGCTCGTTCGCACTTGCGAACGATTGCGATATTTTGCGTATGCAAATTTTGCTTGAGCTAGAATGAAATGTCCGTCAACGTATGCAAATCTTTTGACGCATTTTGCGTGTCGCGTTTGGATTGGCTGCTAGGTATGTAGCTTAGTATATAAGCTCGGGATGTTTCGTATCTCCTCACTTCTTGTTTTTAATTGCAGATCGGGATGGTCTGTGACTAGCAGCTCTCCTGCAAGGGTTTGTAGGTGTTATGGCAAGTTGCCATGGTTAATTGTTAAGTATCAATTTTTTTCCCTAAAGGCAAGGGGTCTTAAAAATTAAAATGAATTATATTATAAATTAATTAAAATGAATGAAAAATTAAAATGAATTAATTGAATCCAAAGTTTAAGGAAATTTTGATCATGTATCCCTAAATCTAAATATCGCAAAGTTTGATAGCTACCTTTTGGCATCCAGCTCATTTAGTTACAAGTATAACACATATTCTGTAAGTGTAATTTGGAAATGTATTTTCAGGCAAATGTTTAGAAAAATAAAGTAAATGTTTTTTATCAAATCTTGTCTTTAATTCGGTTGAACAGACAGCAACCCTTCACAAACAGTGGCGGCTCGTGGGTTTTTTAAGAGGAGGTTCATAAAACAATTTTCGAAAATTAAATGTGCAGATACGACGCACCTTACAAGTTAAAACAGATTTGCGTTTCCAGCAGTTAATGGAAAACAATGCACGCGAATGAAAGAAAACAAGTCATCTTTGCAGGGCCGTACCCAGAAAAAAAATTCAAGGGGGTGGGACCAAGAGGTGAAAAAGGCTAAATTTTTCGCAAAAAGGCTTCATTATTATTGTTTTGTTAACAAAATTCAATTTTTTTTTTGGGGGGGGCGGACCCCCTGGTCCTTCCCCCCCCCTAGGTATGGCCTTGCATCTTTAATATCTTTGGTGTTACATTTCGTCACCAAGATAAGTTTTAGCAAAGGTACTGTCTTGATTCATTTTATTTCCATTTTTTTTTTCAAAGGATACTATTGAAAAATGCCATTGCTTTAGCTCCGAAACACGTCTTTCACTCGCATCTAATTTACTTCACACTAGTTTGTAAAAAAAAATAATGTAGAGAAAAATGATAGAAATAAAGAAAATATTAAGAAAATGAAAAAAAATTAATTAAGTAACTGAACGTGACAAACCATTTGAAAATCCGGAAGCTATACCGCAAAAATTGGAGCTGTGTGCACGATGAAACTGTGCGAACGGAATGGTTTCATCAGTGCCGTACACTTTTCCAGCTGTCTCGGCTTCTCATCCCAGAGAGCGGTTCAGGGGGAAAATTTTCCGTTCGCACGTGCGATTGATTCAAGACTGCTGTAGTAACCTACTGTCCTAAAGAATTCTTTTTGAAAATTGTTGTTCACAAAAATATAAACAGAATACATATACTCACGGTATTTAAATAGTGGCTAGTACACAGCAAAAAGAAACAGTGTTCGCAATATCCCAAATGGGAATGCCAGGTCCGAACTTTAATCAAGATGCATACTGGTATAATTAATATATATTAAAATTGAAAACGATAATTGTCTTACCGCCACACCACCTGCTCCTGGGGAGAGAGCATGAAGTACTTCACGGCAAAAATATAAAACCAATGTGAGACATTTAACCCTTTATTTTCCATTTCAAGGAACAAGAAATTTAATCACACCAATTTTTAAATAGAGACCCTCGAGAATACGTATTCTCAGTTGACTTCTAGTATTTCTACATATATATCACAATTTATAATCAAAAACATCACGAAGCTAAAAAAAATTCATTCTCAAAACCGAAGTGCACACCTCTCTCATATTGAAAATCCCGCTCCGACACAACATAAAAAAAAAAACGCCGAAAGGCAACCAGAAACGATGCAGACATCGCCCTTTTGGCGACGAAACCACACGTGCAAAATATTTTTGTTTTTATCACACGGTTTTAAGAAAAATTCCAGATAAATTATTTAAAAAAATATACTGAGGAGATTTCCTCAGGATATACTCCCCTTCGCTACAAAAAAAAAAAAAAAAAAAAAAAAAACTGAGATCAAGTTCCCAAGGTCTCGAGAACAAAGTCTGGCACATAAATTCAATGCAACAATGAAATTTTCACTGAAATGTTAAACACATTATGTAAACTTCACACAAAACAAAAGAAGCACCTTACCCTTACAAGTTTGCACATCATAACTCCCTCATTCTTACAGAAGACATGATTTTCTAAAGTACCCATCACACAAAGATACAAAAAGTTCTTGGTTATGTAAAAAAATATGATAAGTACATTATGTTAGTTGGCCAACTACACAAAAGGAAAAAAAGTAAATTTGCATGAAGTTTCATTCACAACCGAAAAATATTCCCCCCCTCTTTTTTTTTTTTTTTTTTTTTTTTAATTTGACTGCAACCAAAAATCCAAAATCTCATGATAAAATATATACCTTGTGAATGCACTCAAAATGTAAAACACCAAGAAAAATTATACATAGAAGAAAAAAAATGTTCACACATAAGCATAGCACTCATTGTTGATAAACCATAATACTATTATATTGTAGTAAACAAATCAAGGTAATTCTTTGATCTTGTAAACAGATGATTAAAAAGAGCAGAGTAACTGAGCTTGTGGTTGATCAGGCCACAAGAGGAAAGAGAAGGAAAGAAGTGAAGAGAAATATTAATCAGACACACATGAAAGAAATTTTCTGCCAGCAGAAAAATTTTCACACCTGTCTTAATAATACAACATACTGTAAAGACGTGTAAGTAAAACCACCTTAATACCTTACTTCCATACAGCAAAATTTGCATATTAATATGAATATTAGTATTATCAACATCTGAGAAAAATCCATATACCGAATACAAAATATCATAATCAAAATAGAAACATAATACTCAAGATACAAACATCATAATTAAAATACTAAGTTGTCACGTTATACACAATAGAAAAACATTTTATATCAACACTTGAGAAATAATATATATATGCAAAAGAAGTATAGATGTATGATGTCTAGAAAAAAAAGTTTATCTGTCTGTGTAAAGTTCAGTGCATATAATATCAAAGTGTGAGAAAAATTTGCACGACAACATAAAGGTAAAAAGTTATCAGAGTTCTATTCAGAAAAGTAATAGTTCAAATTAATGGCGAGGGCGCAGGTTGTACCGACTGCTACCCTTTAATCGGTGTTTGGGGGTTATTGGCACATCAGGGACAGGAGGAACAACACCACACACAGGAGTCGAGGGTGCAGTGGTCACCTTGGTGAAAGCAGGAGAGCCGCTGGTATTTGGAACAGGGTCTGCCATCCCTGTTAGGCCAGGAGGAGGAGATGATGCCATAACTTCAAGGTCTGTGAGAGAGGGTATGGACCTATTCTTAGAAACATTTGTTGCAGAGGCAGTAGACAGGGTCGGAACAGGAGATCGAGAGGGTATGAGCCTCCTCTCACCCAGTGGGGAATCTGCAGAAGGTGTTACAGGACGATTTCCTGGAGAGGTAGAGGGTATCCTCCGGGTAAAAGTTGAGGAACGTGCTTCATCACCTGGAATCTCCTTAGAAAGGTTGGGAGCATGCCAGGGAGTCTTGTCATCCTTCCCATGATCGTAGACGATTACCTCCTGATTGACATCATCCTCGGATGGAGCAACTGGGACATGCTGCAACAGGCTAGGAAGGGCCTCTGGCGCCGGGGCTTGATTTCTCACACCTGGAACATCTTCTACAGGAAAAGGGTAGACACTCTGCTGGAAAGAGACTGGATTAATTTTTTTTGTAATTTGATGATGAGAACCATAAGTTCCCACGGTAGACTCAATGAGTCTATTTGGTGTGGGCTTAGATAGAACAATCCTGTTAGTGTGTACCACAAACTTTCTATAATTGGGGTTTCCATCCCTTTGTACTAGATAATTCACTGGGCCTAATTTTTTTATGATTTTAAATGGACCGTCCAATTTATGTTTGAAAGCAGCCGGTGTTTTGATGTATACTATATCACCCTTGTTGAACATCCTGAGCTTTTTGCTTGAATTCTGACGTGCCTTGTTTAGCTCTTGGGAAACCTTCAGATTGTTAAAGACCAAGCGATATATGCTCTCTATGGCCTCTAAAATTTGGAACATCTTGTAATCAGAGGTATTATTCTTTGGGGTTTGAGTCAGGTCCAGGGTGTCAGTGAACAAAGAAGGGTCATGGGCAAAATGAATGTTGTTAGGTGAAAATCCTGTTGCTGGATGTTTTGAAGCATTATAAATTGCTTTGTGTAGATCAATGGCATGAAGAAAAGAATGGCCTTCAAGCTGCAGAGCATTGATAGTGGATTTAATACTGGTGTTGATGCGTTCTGAAATTCCATTCGCCTGTGGGTGTGCTACACTGGTGTGCATAAGATTGATTTGCAACACTTTGTTCACGAATTTGAAAATCTCTGCAGTAAATTGGTTTCCCAAATCGCATAAAACCTGTGCTGGTCGCCCATGTGTAGATATATATTTAAAAAATTTTTCTGAAACTGTTGCTGCAGTGATATTTTTCAGTGGATACAGTTCCATGTGTCTTGAGAAAATGTCAATTACTGTTAATACGTACATCTTGTTTTTAAAGGGGCCAACTAGGTCCATAGAGATCATTTCTCCTGGATGACTTGGTACAAATGTATCTTGAAACGGTGCTTGTGGAATCTTCTGTGGTTTCGATTGGAGGCAAATAGTGCAAGACTCAACATACTGTTTAGTATCCTGATATGCTCCTCTCCAAAAATATCTCTCTTGAAGTAGTGCGTAAGTTTTGGCAATTCCCAGATGCCCAATGTGAGTTATTCTGAGAACTTTTGGAATGAGTGACTTTGGAACGACTAATCTTGGTGCAAAGGATTTGCACTGCTCCGAGTGATTGATTTTTATGTTTTTGTAGAGAAGTTTGATTATTTGGAGAAATCTGAAAGTCCTGATGTCTCTTCAACTGTTTTCCCATTTTAATGTTGTTGTATATTTTTCCCAGTTCAGGATCATTTAGTTGTTCATGTAGGAAAGTCTGGGTCGAGATTTCTAGCAAGGGATCTTTTGTGTTCGCAGTATGTGACATTTGATTGCAGAACTCCTTTTGAGAGTGAGAAATTTCCTCAACAGGTAAAATTTCATTTGACTTTAAAAAGTTAGGTTCTGTTTCGACATCTTTCTTCGGTAACTCCACGGGAATTCTGGAGAAATAATCAGCGAGGACATTTTTCTGTCCAGCAATATGCTGAAATGTGAAGTTATATCACTGAGGGTTAACAACCAACGAGTTGTAAGGTCGGTAGGAGAAGAAATCCTCTTGTAGTGCTTAAGTGGTTCGCTATCACTAAGTACAACAAATTCTCTGTTGAAGAGATAATACTTAAACGCTTGAACTCCCTTGACTATGGCCATAAGTTCCAGTTTAATGGCTGGGTAATTCTTTTCGTGTTTGTTTAAAGTTTTTGAAAAGTACGAGACGGGAAGCAATTCATCATCAAAGTTCTGCAACAAACATGCCGAAATGGCAGAGGTTGAAGCATCAGTGTTAAGGTAGAACTTCTCTTGCCAGTTGGGTTGTCTAAGAAATGGTTCTTTAAAGAATATCTCCTGCAATTTGCTAAATGATTCCTTATGTTTTTCTGTTAGCTTGAACTGTGCTTTAGGGGTAGTAAGGTCATTGAGATCTGCTGTCAATTGGGCAAATTTTGGAATAAGATGTCGATAAAAACCGCATAAGCCAATGAATTTTTTTAGTCTTCTTTTTGTATCTGGAATAGGAAATCCAGTAATTTTTGTGATGTTTTGCTTGATCGGTTTAACAATGTGTTTAGATATTTCAAAACCTAAATAGTTAATGTTTGTGTTATGAAAATTGCACTTAGCTGGAGACAAAGTTAAATTATATTTTTGGAAACACTCAAACAATTTAGATAGTTTTTCAACAGATTCTTCAAAAGTGTTAGCAGCGACAACTATGTCGTCTTGATATGCTAGGATGCCTGGAATATTTATCTCATCAATGATTTTATCAATTAAATGTTGAAAAATTGACGCAGAGTTCTTGAGGCCGAAAACTAACCTATTATAGCAATAGGCACCAAAAGGAGTGTTAAATGACAACACTGGCCTGTACTCCTCGGGCAATGAAATTTGATGGTAAGCAGACTGCAAATCTAAGAGAAATACTGGTATTGTGATATGTTGTTTATTACGTCTGCAATTTTGGGAAGGGGGTATGCACTTTGTGTGATTATTGTGTTTATTAGCCGAAGGTCAAGTGCTAGACGATATTTCTGTTTTCCATCAGGACCTAACTTTTTTTTGACGAGCAATAAAGGGCTAGACCAATCTGAAATGGTCTTGGAGATGATTCCAGCTTCCAGCATCTCATCAAGTTGTTCTTTCGTTTCCTTCAGCAAAATCTGAGGAATGAGAAAGGGTGGTGATCGACGAGGATATTCACTCGTAAATGATAACTTTGGTATCACCAGATCAGTATGTCCCATAGCTTTTAGGGAAGTAGCAAAGACCTGTTTGTATTTTGTAAGTAGCTCCTCAAATTCCTGACGTTCATGACCTATTAAGTGTTTTATATTAAAATTTTGTAGGTTAAATTCTTGTTCTCTAATATTTTTGATTTGATCATCTGCTTGTATTAAATGAATTTGTTCTACATTTGTGTTTTGGTTATCTTCATCAATTTCACTTATACCATCAGTTTCAAAATATTCACCTATTGCTGAGTTTTTGTTGAAGTG
This sequence comes from Cheiracanthium punctorium, assembly GCA_038373885.1. Lineage (NCBI taxonomy): Eukaryota > Metazoa > Arthropoda > Arachnida > Araneae > Cheiracanthiidae > Cheiracanthium > Cheiracanthium punctorium. Next base: position 234,660 of record JAWZYV010012913.1, read on the forward strand.
AACTGGTTTATCTGACAAATTCTCAACCAAAATATGAAAACTTATTTCGTTCTTGCCCTTCATGCGTTCTTTTATCACATTGTGTAATTTGACCACTATGCGTGCTTTTGCACTTGACATTTGACATTTCTTCATTTACTTCAGGAACTGAATGTAGTGATGTGTTTGTTTTTGTGTTTTTGATTCTGTGGAAAGGTTCAAAAAGAAAGTCTTTAAAATTTCCATGCATTTGCATACGGACTTCTATGTACTTTTGTTCCTTTGGAGGGATGACTGTTTTTCTGCAAACTTTTACTGTGTTTGAATTCTTGCTGGAATTGTTTTCAGTTACTGACAGGGATACGTTACTGACAGGGATTTCCCCCCATTTTTAAAAATAATTTTTTTTTTCCAATTTTTAAAAAAAGAGTCAAGTTTTTATTTTGAGTGTTTTTATTGATTTATTGTGAAAATTAAATAAATAAAATTATGTTAACAATTCCATGATCTAAAATTCTGTTATCTCTATGTTTATTGATTTTGGTGTATGTAGTTTTTGAGAGAGTCTGCTCTGTCTTGTATTTTATGTTTAACTAAAAATACTTGGAAAGACATTGAAATTTTCTACTTTATAATGTTATATGTTGTATGAACTTCTGCATCTAAAGAAACGGTACTAAAACGCAAGCATCATATGCTACGGAGTAATGTATAATGAATTTAATCTTCATAAATGTTATATAAACTTCTTTCAGAAAACAAAAGTGTGTATTCAACATTTTTAAAACTTTGATTGAAGTTTCCAGTATGTTTAGATTGTTAAAAAAGATACCATTTTTACCAAAAAAGGCTACTATTTTATAACCTGAAGGCTAATATCAGGCTGCTATTTCGTACCCTGAAGGCTACTAAAGCAACTATTTATGTGGCTGTGCTGAGATGGGCACCCTGAGTAAAAACACTACAGATTTTTTTCTTTTTTTTTGGGGGGGGGGGTGGGGGGGGAAGAGAATTTTCATACCAAATGCTGTAAAAGGTGTTTTTTTAGTTAAAACACTTCATAAAATAATTCCGCTGTAGGCAGGGGCGTAGCCAGAAATTTTTCATGGGGGGGTTACGACTACTGTAACTCACATTTATGTATACATGTGTGTGATGAGGGAGTGAAGAATATACATTTTGTAGGGCAAAAAAATCCTCACGGGGGGTTATGACCGCCCCTAACTCCCCCCACCTTGGCTACGCCCCTGACTGTAGGGTATGCCATTGAAGGGCTGTTTCATTTGATTGTATATTTTGATCAATTGTAATTTTCTAGAGGGATTGTTTTGACTGATTATAATTTTGTCACAGAGCTGTTTTAATGAATTGTAATTTTGTAAAGGGGCTGTAAAATGGACCCAAATTTGTCTGCATTCATCCTGGTGTAAGGCTGTTGAAAAGCCACCATCATGAATTTGTGAGCTCCATTTTGACCAACGAGGACATTTTTCTCTCTGCAATAGTATACTTTTAATTATTTTATAAAAAAAATTCATATAAGTTATTCAGTAGACGTCTGTAGAAATCTGTCCATTTTTTAAGTGTATAAAATGTCAAAAGCAATCTAAATTATTTTCATCTTTGACAGTCTGAATTTTCAAAATTTTATCTAAAATTTTATCTTGTTTTTGAAAGATTATGCACAAAACGAAAGGATTTTTACGAAACAATCGTCTTCTGAGCAACCTACAGTAATTTTGTTAATCAAATAATGGAAGTATACTGTTGCAGAGAGAGAAAAATTTCCTTATAATAACTTACAATGTTATTACGAAAATTAATTTAATTATTTATCTTTAAACATTTAGCTAGTGAATTCAAGATGGCAGTGTTAAGGTCTTGCATTTCTACTTTTTATCTCATTAACTCAAACACAGAAATTTTTGTTATTGTTGTACTGGGTGTCCTTGAATTCAAGGGAAAAATTTAAGAATAGGTGAAATACATAAAAAGCAGCATATTTTGTACAGCAATAAGGAGTAATAAATAAAAAGTGTAGATAAAAATACTGCAAATGGGACGGAAATGATTAAAGCTTTACTGTAAATGCGCAAATGCAACATCATCAACAATAATACAGTATTACTAGCATCTAGCGAGTAATTGGCGTACCCTTGGCTTATGTTCCAAGGCAGATGGCAGATTTTTCACGAACAGTTTTAGCAGTGACTGAAAGTTTTGCAAGGAGACCTTTATCTCCAAGACCAAGGAGAGATTATAGACCTTTATCTCCAAGACCAAGGAGAGATTATAGACCAAGGAGAGATTATTCAAGTCAATGGGAGTCCCGTAAACAAGTGTCTTGAGGTGTAGGCAAAAGAAATATTCAATACTTGAATAATCTAGTGAACGTGCTGCCCCAGCGATTAATAGAACTTCTCCAATCCATTAGAGGGCTATAGATAGCAATGAGGTAATTACGTACAGCATTTTGGAAATGAGTTGGATCCCCATCGACCTGAAACATTGTATACTTTGCATTTCTGATCCCACGTTGCCATGCAAAAAAAACTTTGCGTATTATAAATACTCTTAAAGTTTAGGCCATGAATTTTCAAGGATAACCTATATATGTATGAATATTTTGAAAACTGAAATATTTTTCCCTCTTCGTGATGTTCACAGTGAAATGTCTGATCAAGTATACATTACTACATCTTCTACAGTAATCGTTGCTCTAATTGTAGATGAGATAAATTGCATAAAAGGGCCCCTTCATTGCCCATCCATCTTTTAAAAAGTGATTCATATATACGACAATGGAAAATCTTGAGTTGGAAAATTTCCCAATGATGGAGAACTTAAAGACTTCTGTTCGTACAAGTACTGGGAAGAAAACATTCGTGTGTGACGTGTGCAAGAAAGCATTCTCCGGGGAAACAAGTTTGAATATTCATCTTCGTATCCACACTGGGGAGAAACCTATACGAGTGGTGATGTGGTGTCAAACCAAATATTTTTGCCATAAAAAATGTATATTCTTCATCTCCTTATCACATACTGGGGAGAAACCTTATGAGTGTGATGTGTGTAAGAAACGTTTCTGTAAACCAAACCCATGAAACATCTTCTGCTACGCCACACTGGGGAGAAACCATGGGAATGTGATGTGTGTAAAAATACATTCGCCGTGAAAGGTAACCTGATGATTCATCTCCGTATCCATACTGGGGAGAAACCTTACGAGTGTGATGTGTGTAAGAAAGCGTTTGCTCTTAAAAGTACCTGGAATCGTCATCTTCCCATGCACACTGGGAGAAACCATATGTGTGTGATATGTGTAAAAAAGCGTTTTCTAGTAAAACAAGATTGAAGCATCATCTTCGTATACACACTGGAGAGAAACCTTATGAATGTGATGTGTGCAAGAAAGCATTTTCTGATAAACGAGCCTTGAATCTACATCTTCGTACCCACACTGGGGAGAAACCTTATGAGTGTGATGTGTGTAAGAAAACGTTTGCTAGTAAAGCAAACTTGGATCTCCATCTTCGTACCCACACTGGGGAGAAACCTTATGAGTGTGATGTGTGTAAGAAAACGTTTGCTAGTAAAGCAACCTTGAATCTACATATTCGTACCCACACTGGGGAGAAACCTTATGAGTGTCATGTTTGTAAGAAAACGTTTGCTAGTAAAGCAACCTTGAATCTACATCTTCGTACCCACACTGGGGAGAAACCTTATGAGTGTGATGTGTGTAAGAAAGCGTTTTCTGATAAAACAACCTTGAATCGTCATCTTCGCAGCCACACTGGAGAGAAACCTTATGAATGTGATGTGTGTAAATATAGCATTCACACAGATATGTAACTTTAATCGTCATCTTCGTATTCACATCTGGAGAGAAACCTCATGAATGTGATGTGTGTAAGAAAGCATTTTCTCATAAAAGAACCTTGAATCGTCATCTTCGTATCCACACTGGAGAGAAACCTCATGAATGTGATGTGTGTAAGAAAGCATTTTCTCATAAACAAACCTTGAATCAGCATGTTCTTATTCATACTGGGCAGAAACCTTATGAGTGTGATGTGTGTAAGAAAGCATTTTCAAGAAAGCAAACTTTAATCGTCATCTTCGCATCCACACTGGAGAGAAATCTTATGTGTGTGATGTATGTAAGAAAGCATTTTCAAAGAAAGCAAACTTGAAGCGGCATTTTTGTATCCATTCTGGGGAGAAACTTTCCGAAAGTGATGTTTGAAAGAACGCATTTTCTAAGAAAGAAAATTTTAATCAGCATGTTCGTATCTACACTGGAGAAAAACTATATGTGTATGATGTGTCTACTGCTTGGCCAAGTGAAAGAGACTGGTTTTGGCGCGCTGCCAAGAAATGGAACTACCCAAAGGAGAGAAAGAAAGCTCTCGGATGGTCGGAAAAGTAGGCTTGGAATTTCTTACTGCAATCGCAGAGTGTGTTTGCGTCTCCCTGTGGAACCCATCTTCCCTATTTTCACACCTCAAAAGAAATTTGAGCAACCAGTAAATCACGTGACCGGTCTCTGTCGGTTGGCTACGCAGTCAGAAAGCATTTTCTGAGAAAAGAAATTTGTATAAACATTTTTGTATTTACGCCAGTTAGAAACCTTATAAGTGATATTTGTTTAACCCTTTTACGGGCTTTGGATTGGCCTTTTATCCACCCATTTATACTTAAAATAGCAAATTTGAGAAGCATTAGTGAATTTTCCTGTGGTAACTTAACAGATATTAATAAACTTTTCTCAAAATGATAATAGGAGATAAAGCGTTATCCAGATTTCTAAAAATGTGATATATGATTCATGAATATTTTATAGAAAAATTATCCATGTTTCATTAAATTGATATCAGAAATTAAGCTAATAGTCCAGGCATCTGAAAAACCGAGAAAAAGAATTAAAAGTTTACTCTGGAAAGGGTTAAGAAAGCATTCTCTGCAAAAGGAAGTTTGAATACACATGATATCCGTTTGGGAGAGTAATTGTAAGTGAGATGTGTGTAGGAATGCATTCGCTCAGAAATGTCCTTGAATAGTCAATTGTGTTAAAAGTTGTGTGAGATGCATAAACTCTTCCAAAAAAAAAAAAAAAAAAGAAAAAAAAAAAAGAAAAGAGAAAGGAAGAAAGAAAAAAATATGCCGCATTTGCGATTTGTGCACCTCTAAATAAGGCCTCAATATTATACAGTTTGATATATGTCCCGTGATGAAAATAAAGCCTGAATCATGGAGGAACTTAGTATTTAAATTCCTTATTTATGGGAAAGAAACGAAGATAGATTCTATTGGTATCAATAATAGGTAGTACTAGTAGATTGGTTACGATGAAAGGGATTAAAGCCCGATGTACCATGTTAATAAATATTTTGTGAAAGTAAAAGTGTCTATTGTATTATATTCACTATTTTCCAATGAGTGTCTTTCAACTAGCTAAAATGTATGTAAGCCTACGCTAATGTATCCCATGTAGTTGCCAACGGAAGAGACTACTTGAATATGTTTTTTATCTTTTCATCCATTAGTCACATTTATCAGTCAAACTATTATTTTGGTAAAGGAGGCTGTCTGTACATTAGCGGATCCAGTGTGTGTGCGGGGGGGGGTGCAACTGCCTTCCGCAGACGAACTGGATTAACACTATAGAAGACTGGATCGTTTTGTAAATTCTAGAAATTTTATGAGTAAATGCGACAAAAAAATGTTTCGTGCCACCTCCAGTAGTTTTTTCTAGATCCGCCACTGGCCTGTTGGAATGTCATGATTTTTTTAAGTAAAAATCCGTGATGAAAGCAAAAAGTTAAATTGCTTGAATTATTCATACTATTTCCAATTCCTTTAATTTTTTTTCTTGGTTGATTTCACCTGTTTCTGTAATATCTATTAATGACGATCTGTCATTACTAAACATTGTTTCCTTTCCATTATTAAACAGCTTGATAGGTTCATTCTAGGATCAAGTGTAAAGGTAAAGAAAGAGGTTTTTATTTTCTGTACAGTATCTTGAATCTATCCATGTATTTTTTAAGAGGGTATTTTGAGCCATTGGATTTACTTGGATCATCATGGAGAAGTGGGAATTATGATTCTTTATTTTGAAAATATTTTAAATGTTAAATACAATAAAATTATTTTTATATATTGAGATGACGATGAGAGATATTTTTAAAGTAAAATAAGCAGAAAATAACAAAATGACCTCAAAATAAGAAACTTGAACTTCCTTGAGCTACCTCTAAATCTAGTTTGTTAGTAATTAAATTTTGGCGGAAATTAGTTTTAGATATATTGGAACAAATTTGGAGGGCGAGAACGTGAAAATTTTGGACCACACTAATCTCAATTTAATATCAAAAGTAATTAAAAAAATAAGATTTATCACGTAACTTTCAGTGCTTAAAACAAACAATTCTCTGATATATGCTTGTACAGTAGGTACTCGTTACATCGCACTTGTCGTGAGTCAAGAAAAATGCTCTATTTCACCGGTAGAGGGGTCCGTATAGCTGATATGATAAACGTTTACTTTTATGACCACATGTACTAAAATTTAATAAAATTAATAAGATACATACTGCAATAAAACAGAATCGTTTAAGGCTGTTCTACTTAAAAATCATGAAACTTTTGTACAGCTTTTTAAAACATTTAATCGCGCTAGATTGGAAAAAAAAAATTGGGGTATTTCTTTTCTACAAGACTTACTGTGAACTGACACAAGCAATGAACCTGTAGGAGCTACGAAACTCTTAGGGAAAAAATGCTAAACATATGGAATTTCGCGATATTTCTTTAAACGTGCAACTCTTCGACCCATTTTTGGAGGAAATTTTTGTGCTTATGAATTTTTTCTGAAAGTTTCACGAGACATACAGCTTCACTGTAAATGTCAGTCCATAATGCATTGTGTAAAGAGGCATTATTAATTTTTCTCGGGTGTTTAGCATCATGGGTTTGTTCTTAAAGCTGTTCAAAAGTCCTATAATGACGATCTCTTTTCACGTGAAAAACACTTCAAAAGCAAGATGTAGAAGTTTAATTTGTCTTTTTAAATTTATATAAAAATAGACATTTCATTTCATTCTGTAGAAACTTTCCAGTCATCTGCTTTTGATAGTTCTCTCATAGGTTGCTTTTCAGCAGTGATCAGTGAGCGAAAATTAAATGATCACGCTGATGTTATTCGAGTGGCATTTTTCAAACATAGCATACTGGAAGTCAAAGCCTGTTGTGAAGGCAATTACAACAGGTGGTTAAAAAAAATGAATAAAATATGTGTCTACACTCAATATTTAATCTTCGTCCATCTAAAATAAATAACTTCATATTCAGTTTTTATTATATACCCAAATCGAATTTCCTGCTCTTCTAGGAACTTGCGGAAACTTTTCGCAAACGAAATATTTCGTTTCACTATGACAATCCCGAGGAAATCATTTTAATTGAGAAATTATAAAATAAAATAAAATAAACTTATTAATCATCAAAGACTATTTGAAATGAATGAGACAATGGGAATTTTTCCTTCAAAGTAGGACAACTTTGTCTTCAATATGATGTCATTATCAATATAGCTAATTTTGTCACGAAAATGATTAACTTTTATCACTGGGTAATAAAATGTAGCTGAAAATAGCAAAAAAGGGCTTATACATAAGGGAACGGGTTAGTTTTCAGATTTGAAAGTAACGTAGATTGCTTTCTATATATTTATACATAATTATGAAATATTTCAATTAGGTCATACAAACTTTGTAGATGTTATTATGCTTTTTGTGGTTAAAAATTTAATGTTTTTGAAGTAATCACTGAAAAAGTTTTATCTTTGTGTGTGTGTGGAGTGCTCGGAATTATTACAGAGTGAGAGTTGTAATCTGTGAGATTTGGAGAGACTGTGAGATCACCTTTCTATGTCTTTCTACCATAATTCAATTGCTGCAGTAGGATCAGAATTGCGGTTGGTAGCCCGGATTTTGTTAGTCTCCAGGTTTCCAAATTTACTCGCCAAGTGGCGACTGGCAGTGTGGCAGTCTTCATAATCGGAAGTGCAGTGTTTGTGGTCATGATTATTTCCTAGTTGATTTCGGCGTTTCTTCCATAAAATGTGGCTGTTTTCCTCGTTTTCACTTATATCAAAAAGTTATTTTACCATTTAGGGAATGAAATTTGCTGGTCGAAAGAGGTTCACTGTTGACTGTTTATTGCTATGGTATGTTAAAATTGCTTTTAAACATTTCATAACAAATAAAACTATTTAAAAAAAACGATTCTACATGAAAGAACGATTGAAAAAACGATTCTACATGAATTTTAATCAAATTAAAAATCTAACTTACAAAAATTTTTGGCTGATTGGATAAGACACTAAACAGGGTAGTTAGCTGAGTTTGAAGTAGTTTTCTCCATATGTAATGTGGATATGCATTAGAACCCCTGAATATGTCCTTTGCCCTAGGCAGATGCCCCTCGTGCATTCTTGCCACAACACAAAACTACTAATTAATTAATGTAATCTAAAATAGATAAGTTATATAGTGGTATAATTAATTTTATGACATACTTCTGTAAAATCAATCAGATTGGGGGAGAGGGGGATTTTAAAATACTAATTATATTGCTGTATTGTATGTTTTATAAGAAAAATTCTTTTACAGTTCACTTTATGTTTACCATATGACAATTTAATACTGCTGCTAATTTTGTAATGATTTGGTTATCTAATTTAAAATGAAATTTCCTTATAATGACTTATAAACCTGTAAATTGAGTGTGTTTTTTTTTTTTTTTTCAAACTTACAAAGTTATTACCAGGGTTGGCATGGTTTAAACCAAATGGTATTTTTCTAAAAAAAAAAAAAAAAAAAAAAAAAAAATTTGTTTTTTTTTAAAGAATAAATTAAAATTAAGAATATTACAGATAGAATACTTTCTGATATATTTTAAAATTATCCTCATAAGTATCAACAATAAGTTTTTTCATATCAATCTATAGATACCTTATTGTTTTATAATTATTAAAAATTATTAATTAAACTTAAATTATAGGCTGCATTTTTAACTTGTTTCTATCTAAAATAGAGGTTTTGTATTTTAAAAATTTATTTTCTAAAACTTAAAAATATTATTTTGAACAACTTATCACCATTATTACTGATGAATCTAAGAGGAATATTCCATGTAAAATGTAGTAAACAATTACCATTGCATCATATTGTACTAGCTGCCAAGGTGGCCATCTTCGTCACCTCATACCTTACTGTTCTATATACTCAGTCAGTTTTGTCCAAATTATCGGAGTCCTTTCAAAGAAAATCATATTTCGTTGTTTTAACAGTATTTGTCAAGGAATTTATTTAGGTTATGGTTGCTACAAATTTTGGGGGTATCATGACAAATGCTGATGGTGGCCATGGGACATGTGAAAAGATCCGAAAGATTTTGTCTGCCTCAGCATGGCACAGTAGTAAAGTCACTGAAAATGGTAGATGGCTGAAGTGTGAAGGACCAGGGTTCGGGTCCCATCGCGCGGCTTTCGATCTAACGGTCTGGAGTTTTGGTAGGATTTCTCCAGATATAAGGTGAATATGCGTTAGAACCCCTTAGAAAGTCCTCTTACCAAGGCACCTCCGATCCTTGGCAGATTGCGCTAGAGTAGCGTTGCCATAATCAAACCAAAAAGAAACAGTTTGCTTTTACGCGTATGCATTGTTATTTTGTAATCTAGCTACTGCGTGACATACGTAACCAGTAACGAATATGGTTGCTTCATTTGACGCCATTGAACTGTTAATTTGGATTTTTGCGCGTGTTTTATTGTTATTACGTTAATGCATCTAGTTGTTGCCGCTACCAGCATAGGAATATCGTCAATTTTCGTACCGCATACGTTAGTGTATTATATAAGTAGATACTAAATGTATAAAAGAGTATCTCTAAATAAAGTATTAAAAATAACTGATTTCAATGTACACATAAGTATAGCAACAATTCTTTATTTACTTTGTTTTAATTATTTTCAGAAGAAATATTAATTGTTATTTGAACATTTTACAAATAATTTTATTTATAAATATGTAGCATGTAATTATAAAAGGTTTTAAAAAAAAAAAACACCTTTTTTTTTGTTTTTGCTTTTTTAAACGGGTTTTTCCCAACCCTGGTTATTACGAAGTTTACCATAATCACTTATGTTTAAACATGGAGCTTGTGAATTCAAGATGGCAGTGTTAAGGTCTTACATTTCTAATTATTATCTCATTAACTCAAACAGAGAAATTTTTGTTATTGCTATACAGGGTGTTCTTGAATTCATGGGAAAATTTAAGAATAGGTGAAATATATATAAAGGAGCATTTTTTGTATAGCAATGTGGGGTTATGAAAAAAAGTGTTGGTGTAAATACAGCAAATGGGAAGAAAAGGATTAAATCTTTATGGAACATGCTCAAATGCGGAATCGCCAACATTGATACAGTATTAGTAGCGTCTAGCAAGTGATTCCAAGATAGTTTCAAGATAGATGATAGATTTTCCACGAACAGATGCAGCAGTGATTGGAAGTTTTGCGATGAGGCCTTTATCAAAGTCAATGGGAATCTCGTAAACGAGTGTCTTGAGGTGTGGTCAAAACAAAAATTCTATGCTTGAATAATCAAACTAGTGAACGTGCTGCCCTGCGATTAATTGAGCTTGTCCAATCCATTAGAGGGCTACAGATAGCAATGAGGTAATTACGTACAATATTTGGAAAATGAGCTCGAGCCCCATCGTGCTCAAACATTGTATACTTTCCATTTTTGATCTCACGTTGCAATGCAAAAAATGCTTTGTGTATTTTAAATATTCTTAAAGTTTCGGCCATGAATTTTCAAGGACAACCTGTATATCTATGAATATTTAGAAAACTGAAATATTTTTTTTTTCTCTCTTACAGTGAAATTCAGTATTTACTACATCCCCCACAGTAATAACTGCTGTAATACTAGATGTGGTAAGTTGCATAAAAGGGCCCCTACAATTCTTATCCATCTTTAAAAAGTGATTCTTCCATACGAGAATGGAAAATCTTCAGTTGGAAAATTTCCCAAAGATGGAGAACTTGAAGACCCCTGTTCGTAAAAGTACTGGGAAGAAAACATACATGTGTGATGTGTGTAAGAAAGCATTCTCCGAGAAAAAAAGTTTAAATATTCATCTTCGCATTCACACTGGGGAGAAACCATACGAATGTGATGTGTGTAAAAATTCTTTCGCACACAAAGGTACCTTGATGATTCATCTTCGTATCCATACTGGAGAGAAACCTTATGAATGTGATGTGTGCAAGAAAACGTTTGCTAGTAAAGCAACTTTGAATCTACATCTTCGTACCCACACTGGGGAGAAACCTTATGAGTGTAATGTGTGTAAGAAAGCATTTTCTGATAAATCCACTTTGATTCGTCATCGTAGCATCCACACTGGAGAGAAACCTTATGAATGTGATGTGTGTAAGACAGCATTTATTGATAAAACAACCTTGAATCTGCATCTTCGTATCCACACTGGAGAGAAACCTTATGAATGTGATGTGTGTAAGAAGACATTTTCTGATAAATCAACCTTGATTCGTCATCTTCGCATCCACACTGGAGAGAAACCTTATGAATGTGATGTGTGCACGAAAGCATTTTCTGATAAAACAACCTTCAAACGGCATCTTATTATTCACACTGGGGAGAAACCTTATGAGTGTGATGTGTGTAAGAAAACGTTTGCTAGTAAAGCAACCTTGAATCTACATCTTCGTACCCACACTGGGGAGAAACCTTATGAGTGTGATGTGTGTAAGAAAACGTTTGCTAGTAAAGCAACTTTGAATCTACATCTTCGTACCCACACTGGGGAGAAACCTTATGAGTGTGATGTGTGTAAGAAAGCATTTTCTGATAAATCCACTTTGATTCGTCATCGTAGCATCCACACTGGAGAGAAACCTTATGAATGTGATGTGTGTAAGACAGCATTTTCTGATAAAAGAACCTTTAAACGGCATCTTATTATTCACACTGGGAAGAAATCTTATCATTGTGATGTGTGTAAGAAAGCGTTTGCTAGTAAAACAACCTTGAATCGTCATCTTCGCAGCCACACTGGGGAGAAGCCATACGAATGTGATGTGTGTAAATATACATTCACACAGATATGTAACTTTAATCGTCATCTTCGTATTCACTCTGGAGAGAAACCTTATAAGTGCGATGTGTGTAAGAAAGCATTTTCTCAGAAAACAACCTTGAATCTTCATCTTCGTATCCACACTGGAGAGAAACCTTATGAATGTGATGTGTGTAAGAAAGCATTTTCTCAGAAAACAACCTTGAATCTTCATCGTCGTATCCACACTGGAGAGAAACCTTATAAGTGCGATGTGTGTAAGAAAGCATTTTCTCAGAAAGCAACCTTGAATCTTCATCTTCGTATCCACACTGGGAAGAAATCTTATGAGTGTGATGTGTGTAAGAAAGCATTTTCTCAAAAATGTAACTTGATTATCCATCATCGTATCCACACTGGAGAGAAACCTTATGAATGTGATGTATGTAAGAAAGCATTTTCGAACAAACGAACTTTGGAACTGCATTTTCGTACCCATACTAGGGAGAAACTTTGTGTATGTGATATGTGAAAGAACGCATTTTCTAAAATTGAAAATTTTAATCAGCATCTTTGTATCCACAGTGAGAAACTATATGAGTTTGATGTGTGTAATGCTAGGTCAAGTGAAAGAGACTGGTTTTGGCGCTCGGCCAAGAAATGGAACTAGCCAAAGGGGAGAAAGTAGGCTTTGGTGGGAGGACAAATATGCTTGGAATTTCTTATAGCAAGCCTCGCAATCGGTCCTATTTTTTTTTTTAATTCCTACCTTCATCAAAGTTTTATTTATATAGCCTAGTATTTTAATGGTTTGTTTGGCGAAACCTTAACATCTAAAAGAACATTCAACAACTGTTGAAGCGGCATAACATTTTACTCTATTATTTATATAGAGGTAGGAACTTTTAAAAAATAGGCCCGACTGCGACGTTTGCTTATAGCAGGGATGCGCAAACTTTTTCGGTCGCGGGCCAAAAATCGAAAAAAAAAAAAAAAGTTTAGCGGGCCAAGATAAATTTTTCTAAAATTTTAAAAACAATATACAAGTATTACAATTTAAATATGTTAATGAGATGAATGAAATTGCGATTTCATTTTTAAAAGTTCCTTATATTGAGGTTCGAAGTGAGATCTGATTCTAAGGAACGAGGCTAAATGCTCATCTGTCAGTCTACTTCCGAAAGAATTCTCTCTAAGGTTCATAGTTGAAAACACTTGTTCACATATATAAGATGAAGCAAACATAGCACTGATTTTCTGGGCGTGAGATATTAAATTTGGGAAACTTACTTTCGATAATGATTTGTAAAACTGTAACTTTGGCATATTTAGAAACAACTGCTTGAGATGATTGTTAGATTGCAATTCAATTAATTCAAGCTGCAAATCTGACCTCACTGCTTCACAATTTACGTTGAAAGGCATGGTAAAAATATCCAATTCTGTTTGAATGGCACTGAAATCTTGAAATCTGCATTCGAACTCAAAGTGCACTTTTTTCAAGCCATCTTCATAATTCTTAATATGGATTTATAATATATAAATATATATATTCTTTCAATTTCCGTTGGACCGGCAAATTAAAATTCCATCCGCGGGTCTGATAAAACTTTCCGGCGGGCCGGATTTGGCCCGCGGGCCGTAGTTTGCCCCTCCCTGGCTTATAGCGATCGCAGAGTGTGTTTGCTTCTCCCTGCGGAACCCATCTCTCCTATTTTTTACACCTAAAGATAAATTTGAGCAACCAGTAAATCACGTCTGATCTGTATGACCTGTCTCCTGCGGCTGGCTAAGCATTTTCTGAGAAAAGAGATTTCGATAAAATATCTTTGCATGCACACCAGGCAGAAATCTTATAAACGTGATGTGACTCTTTCGCGGGCTTTGGCTATACGTTCTAGCCACCTATTTATCCTGAACATTGCAAATTTCAGAAGCATTAGTCAACTTTCCAGTGTCAATTCACCAGATATTAATAAAATTTGCTCAAAATGATAATAGGAGATAAAGCGTTATATATATTTCTAAAAATGTAATAGATATTTTGCAGAAAAATTACCATGTTTCATTAAATTCATGTCAGAAATTAAACTAATAGCCCAGGTATCTGAAAAACTGAGAAAATGAATTAAAAGTTCTTACTCCGGAAAGGGTTAAGAAAGCATTCTCTGCAAAAGGCAGTTTGAATGCACATTTTATCCGTTTTGGAGAGTTATTGTAAGTGAGATGTGTACGAATGCATTCTCTCTGAAACATGCTTGAATAGTCAACTGTATTAAAAGTTGTGTGGGATGCATAAACTCTGCTAAAATAAAAAATATGCCGCATTTGCGGTTTGTGCAACTCTAAATAAGGCCTCAATATTATACTGTTTGATATTTGTCACGTGATTAAAATAAAGGCTGAATCATGGAGGATCTTAATACTTAAATTGCGTATTTATGGGGAAGAAACGAAGATAGATTCTATTAGTATAAATAATAGGTAGTACTAGTACACTTGTTACTTTAAAATAGATTAAACCTGATGTACCATGTTAATAAATATTTTGTGAAATGAAAAGTGTTTATTGTATTATGTTCACTATTTTTCAATGAGTGCGTTTCAACTAACTAAAATATACGTAAGCCTACGCTAACATATCCCATGTAGTTGCCAACAGAAGAGACTATATGAATATGTTTTTTATCTTTTAATCCATTAGTCACATTTATCAGTCAAACTATTATTTTTGTAATGGGGGTTTACCTATTGGAATGACATGTTTTTTTTAAAGTAAAATTGGTTACCTGTTGCATTGGCGGATCTATAGGCCAGGGGGGCACAGGTGCACGTGATTTCTCCAGACGAACTAAATTTCCAATATAGAAGATTGACTTTTTTTGTAAATTCTGTTATTTTTATAAGAGAATTTGGCAAAAAATGTTTTGTGCTTTCTCCAGGATTTTTTTCTGGATCCGCCACTGACCTCTTGGAATGACATGCTTTTTACTTCCTTGTACGTAGTATAAGGAAGTAATGTGATCCCGAAAAATTTTGGGGGCCAAATTTCGACAAAAAAGCCGATTTTGACTACCTTTAAATTTAATTTTAAGAATTTTTTCGATGCATCTCATCGTAGGCTAGCATGCACGATCATATTAACGCGTCTGCAACTCATTTTGACCAGCGGCGAGTCTATTGTGGTCAGTTTTTCCATGCCGTCTGTACGTACGTACGTATGTATGTAACTCGCATATCTCAAATACTATTGGTCGTAGAATGTTGAGATTTGATATTTAGGAATGTTCTATGATCTAGTTGTGCACCTCCCCTTTTGGTCGCAATCGAATGTATAGTTTATGTACAGGACCGCCCAAAAGATTCGAAATACATTACGCTCTATGGGCCGAAATTCATTAAACTCGCCTAACTCAAAAACTATTAGGCGTAGAATGTCGAAACTTCATATTTTGGATAGTTGTAACATCTAGTTGTGCACCTCCCCTTTCGTTTCCATTCGACTGGATAGTTTATCTACAGAACCGCCTGAAAGATTCGAAATACATTACGCTCTATGGGCCGAAATACATCAAAGCGTTTTTTAGAGGTATGGGCTATTTCAAACGACTCAGAAGTGATATATGCTGTAAAGAGTTAGAAAATTAATTTCTCCATTAAAAAAAGTGTCTTTATCATTTACAGTTCTGCTACAGGAACACTCAAAAGATTTCCAATACATTACGGTCAATGGCAATTTTAGGGGCATTCATCCATTTCAAGCACAATACCGTCCTACCACATAAGTTAGGTAATGGTCCGACCACGGTCACGTGCCTCCCTCAAGAACTATGCCAAAAGTCGCCAAGCTTGGCGACTTTTGGTGTACGTGTGTGCATATTTAACTCTCAAATCTCAAAAACTATTATGAAATTTCATGTATAAGATTGTTGTAACATCTAGTTGTGCATCTCGATTTTTGGTTCCAATCTACTGGAGAGTTTATTTACAGGACCACCGAAAAGAATTTCAGTACTTCAATCTCTATGGACATCTTCAATATAATACAATTGTAGACAGTCATTGTTTGGTACATGCCCAAAATCTCGCCGTCTGTCCTCGACCTTGGTGAGTTTTGCCGAACTGTCGCCAAATTTGGCGATAGTCAGTCATTTGGTCCATGCCCAAAGTATCGCCATTTTCCATCGTTCTTGGCGAGTTTTGGCGAAATGTCGCCAAATTTGGCGATAATCTGTCATTCTTGATCCATGCTTAAAATCTCGCCAAACGTCGTCGACATTGACGAGTTTCGCCGAAATATCGCAAATTATTTCGTATTCTGTATAACTCTAAAACTTTAACCCGTAGAATTTTGAACTTTTGTATTTAGAACTATATTATAATATCTAACTGTTTTCAATATCTTTTTTGACAGCAATCGACTGGGAATTTATTTACAGGGTGAGCCAAATGACTTTAACTACATTAAAGAGGTGTATGGATGCATTCAATTCATTGAAAGTCTGTGGTCAATGACTACTTTGGCTATCCCCAAAATCTCGCAAACTATCTGAAGTTTGTCGGCTTTTGGGGAAATATCGCCAAATAAAGTGTCAGAAGGAAATCTTTCAAATTGAGCTCAGCTTGGCGATATCGAAATATTTGGCTAGAAATCGCTAAACCTTACTATTATTGATATTTTATCTCTTTCAAACAAATAAGTTTAGAGGAAGTGCGTAGAAAATATTTTTGATTTAATAGACGTGCAAGGAAGTCATGTGTTGGACACATCAGATTTTTAAAGTAAAAATTGGTGATTAAATTAAAAATATTAATTGCTTAAAATTGAATTAGTCATACTATTTCTAATTTCTTTATTTTATATTTTTTTTTTCTTGGTCAATTTCATTCATTTCTTCAGTACCTACTGATGATGATAATCTGCCAATGCTAATCTTTGCTTACTTTGCATTATTAACAGCTTGTTAGGTTCATCAGAGGATCATGTGTAAAGGTAATGAAAGAGTTTGGAGAGGTTATTATTTTCTGTACAGTATCTTGTATCTATGCATGTATTTTTACTTCCTTGTACGTAGTATAAGGAAGTAATGTGATCCCGAAAAATTTTGGGGGCCAAATTTCGACATAAAAACCGATTTTGACTACCTCTAAATTGAATTTTAAAATTTTTTTCGATGCATCTCATCGTAGGCTAGCATGCACGATCCTATTAACGCGTCTGCAACTCATTTTGACCAGTGGCGAGTCTACTGTGGCCAGTTTTTCCATGCCGTCTGTACGTACGTACGTGTGTACGTACGTACGTACGTACGTACGTATGTATGTAACTCGCATATCTCAAAAACTGTTGGTCGTAGAATGTTGAGATTTGATATTTAGGATTGTTCTATGATCTAGTTGTGCACCTCCCCTTTTGGTGGCAATCGAATGGATAGTTTATGTACAGGACCGCCCAAAAGATTCGAAATACATTACGCTCTATGGGCCGAAATTCATTAAACTCGCCTAACTCAAAAGCTATTAGGCGTAGAATGTCGAAACTTCATATTTTGGATAGTTGTAACATCTAGTTGTGCACCTCCCCTTTTGGTTCCATTCGACTGGATAGTTTATCTACAGGACTGCCCAAAACATTCGAAATACATTACACTCAATGGGCCGAAATTCATTAAACTGGCATATCTCAAAAACTGTTAGGCGTTGAATGTTGAAACTTTATATTTAAGATTGTTGTAACATCTAGTTGTGCACCTCCCCTTTCGGTTACATTCGACTGAATAGTTTATCTACAGGACCGCCCAAAAATTCGAAATACATTACGCTCTATGGGCCGAAATTCGTCAAAGCGTTTTTTAGAGGTATTGGGCTATTTCAAACGACTCAGAAGTGATATATGCTGTAAAGAGTTAGAAAATGAATTTCTCTATTAAAAAAAGTGCCTTTATCATTTATAGTTCTGCTACAGGAACACTCAAAAGATTTCCAATACATTACGGTCAATAGCAATTTTAGGGGCATTCATCCATTTCAAGCACAATACCGTCCTACCACATAAGTTAGGTAATGGTCCGACCACGGTCAAGTGCCTCCCTCAAGAACTATGCCAAAAGTCGCCAAGCTTGGCGACTTTTGGTGTACGTGTGTGCATATTTAACTCTCAAATCTCAAAAACTATTATGAAATGTCATATATAAGAATGTTGTAACATCTAGTTGTGCATCTCGATTTTTGGTTCCAATCTACTGGAGAGTTTATTTACAGGACCACCGAAAAGAATTTCAGTACCTTAATGTCTATGGACATCTTCATTATAACACAACTGTAGACAGTCATTGTTTGGTACATGCCCAAAATCTCGCCGTCTGTCCTCGACCTTGGCGAGTTTTGGCGAAATATCGCCAAATTTGGCGATAGTCAGTCATTTCGTCCATGCCCAAAGTATCGCCATTTGTCATCGTTCTTGGCGAGTTTTGGGGAAATATCGCCAAATTTGGCGATAATCTGTCATTGTTTGGTTTATGCTTAAAATCTCGCCAAATGTCGTCGACATTGACGAGTTTCGCCGAAATATCGCCAAATTTGGCGCCAAAAATTATTTCCTATTTTGTATAACTCTAAAACTTTAACCCGTAGATTTTTTTAACTTTGTATTTAGAACTATTGTAATATCTAACTGTTTTCAATATCTTTTTTGACAGCAATCGACTGAGAATTTATTTACATGGTGAGCCAAATGACTTTGAATACGTTGAGGTGTATAGATGCATTCAATTCATTGAAGGTCTGTGCTCACTGACTACTTTGGCTATCCCCAAAATCTCGCTGACTATCTCAAGTTTGTCGGCTTTTGGTGAAATATCGCCAAATAAAGTGTCAGAAGGAAATCTTTCAAATTGAACTCAGCTTGGCGATATCGAAATATTTGGCTAGAAATTGCTAAACCTTACTATTATTGATATTTTATCTCTTTCAAACAAATAAATTTAGAGGAAGTGCGTCGAAAATATTTTTGATCTAATGGACGTGCAAGGAAGTCATGTGTTGGACACATCAGATTTTTTAAGTGGATGTTTTGAGCCATTGGATTTGCTAGAATCAGTTGAAGAGAGGGGAAATTATCATTCTTTATTTTGAGAATATTTTAAATTTTAAGTACAATAAAATTATTTTTATATATTGAGATGACGATGAGAGATATTGTAAAAGTAAAATAAGCAAAAAGTGACAAAATGACCTCAAAGTAAGAAACTTGAACTTCCCTGAGCTACCTCTAAATTTTTTTTTCTGAGGGATTAAATTTTGCTGTAATTAGTTTCATATATATTCGAATAAATTTGGAGGGTGAGAAATTAAAAATTTTGAACAGTTCTAATCCCAACGTAATAAATATCAAAAGTAATATTTAGAAAAATTAAGATTTATCACATAACTTTCAGTGCTTAAAACAAATAATTCTGTGGTCTTTGCTTGTACAGTAGGTACTCGTTACGTAACACGTGTCGGGATACAAGAAAAATGCGCTGTATAACGGCAGAGGGGTCAGTAGGGCTGATATGATAAACGTTTACTTTTATGACCACATGTACTAAAATTTAATAAAATTAATAGTATACGTACTGCAATAAAACATAATCAATTAAAGCTGTTCTACTTAAAAATCATGAAACTTTTGAACACCTTTTTAAAAAATTTAATCACGCGAGATTGAAAAATAAAATTAGGGAATTTCTTTACATGTCTAACTGTGAACTGACACAAACAATGAACCTATAGGAGCTACGAAACTCTAATGAAGAAAATACATAACATCGGCTAAACATACAGATTTTCGCGATATATCTCTAAACGTGCAACTCTTCGATGCACTTTTGCCGGCAATTTTTCTGCTTATGAATTTTTTCTGAAAGTTGCAAGAGACATATAGCTTCGCTGTTAGTGTCAGTCCATAATGCATTGCTTGAAGAGGCATTATTAATTTTTTCGAGTGTTTAGCATCATGGGTTTGTCCTTAAATCTGTTCAAAACTCCTGTAATGATAATCACTTTTCAGGTAAAACCAGAGTTGGGCAGTATCTCAAATACATGTATTTTAAAATACATTTTCAATGTATTTTGTATTTTCAAAATACTGAAAATACATTTTTCATTCTGAAGTTAAATTAATCTTACACCAAAATTAGCTTGGTTTGGGAAAATCAAAGAAAAAATAATAGAACTGCTGTCATTAATTTTTTCCCAGTTCATGACATAAACAATTTTGTTGCATCTGCACTATTTTAGTGTTATATATGGTAACTAAAGAAGTGTTAGGATTTTTTGCGATGCTTAGGTTATATTAAATAGGAAGGAGGCGGGGACGGAAGATGGATTCTTAAGTTTCTTTTATTAATTTTAATTATTCATCATTTACTCATCAGATATTTAGAATCCTGGATGGATCGTATTTGAGTTCTCAGAAATTTAAACCCCACCATTGATGTCTGAATTAAAATATATTACATATGGGTTTGAATTCGGTTTAAGAGAACTTGTACCCTAAATTGATGCTTCTTAACATAACTTAAGGTTTTATTTTATTAGCTTGGATGAAATAAATGAAACATTTCAGTAAACTCTTTCCAATTTTTAATGTTGTCCTTATCAAACTGAAGTACTTTCAGAGTGATACGAGAAAAGTTGACGATAAAACTACTACGAATGATGATGATTGGTTTGAATTTAATGACTCCGAACCAAATTCTCGAAATGTTGTTGAACTTGACCTGCTGCAGTTTCTTTCCGAAAAATCAGCAGATTTAAAATTCTAAATTCATATCCGACAGTAAAAGAACTTTTCATGAAATTTAACACAAGTTTACCGACTAGTGCTCCTATCGAAAGACCTTTGCAGGTACTTGCTGTAGTACTGCTGGCTGGTGAGAAAATCGCCGCCCCCCCCCCTAATTTTGATAAAGTAAGGAAATTTGTTACATTGATTTAAAAACAGTTGAATGAAGATGTTTTTCTTTCAAGAACTGATCCTTTAAAATATTTATTTAACTCTTGAGGGAGAACATCCATGAAATTTGTCATATGCATGACTATAATTGCAGTAAAACTGGTACTACTAATTTCATTGAAACTATCCCAAAAGGATTTCTGATTTTTGAATTAAATCATTTGAAACTAATGAAAAAATTTAAAGAAAAAAATAATAGCTCAATGATTTAAGAAAACTAGTGAAAACAGAAAAAAAAGAAGAAAACATACTGCTGCCGATAAACGGATATCCGGCTGAAATTTTGGCCGGATATTCGGCATCCGGCCAAATTGATATCCGTTGCATTACTTGTAATATGTAATTACGATGACACATTAGTTTATGGGATATTCTCATTGAATATCCGGAATGTTTTTCCATTTATGCTACCAGGATAACAAGGGCGTGTTTAAGGGGGGTCTAGGGGGTTCAGACTCCCTCCCCTTCACTGAAATTTAAATTTTTGTTACTAAAATCATAACATTATAGTCTTTTGTGAAAAATTCTGCCTTTTTAAATCATTTGGAACCCCTCGAAATTGTTTTCCTGGATACGTGCCTGGATGATAATACTAGTTGAAAGAAATGTAACTTTCAATTTTTGCTGAAAAATTGTTGCTGGTAAGTTATCTCTCAACTGGTGAATAATTGGCATTTTGTCCACTTTTTGGAAAAAAGTCTGATCATAATGCAAAATGGACAAAACTAAAATCCGTTGATTCTGAAAGAGAACATTGCTATTAAATGTTAAAATGCATGCAATGAATGGACAAAATAACTTTTTACCAAATTTTGTGAAAGTCGTTTCTTTTAGCTTTTTTTAGTCAATAAATAATTTATAAAACAAATTACAGTGTAGTGTAAAGTTCCAATGAAGGACTGTTTTATTTCATTCTATTTTTTTTTAAGCCATTTTAATATGTTGTAATTTTGTAGGGGGATTGTTTTGACTGATTATAATTTTGTGAAAGGGTTGTTTTAACGAACTGTAATTTTTTAAAGGGGCTGTAAAATGGACCCAAATCTGTCTGCATTCATCCTGGTGTAAGTCTCTTGAAAAGCCACCATCATAAATTTGTGAGCTCCATTTAAACCTATGAGGTAATTTTTCTCTCTGCAATAGTATACTTTTAGTTATTTTATAAATAGATATATATAACGTATTCAGTAGACAACTTTCTGTAGAAATCTTTTCATTTTTTTAAGTATATAAAATGTCCAATGCATTCTCAATTATCTTCATTTTTGACAGTCTGAATTTTCAAAATTTTAACTGAAGTTTCATCCTGTTCTTGAAAGATTGGGCACAAAATGAAAAGATTTTTACGAAACAATTGCCTACAAAACAACCTACAGTAATTTTGTTAATAAAATAATTGGAAGTATACTGTTGCAGAGAGAGAAAAATTTCCTTATAATAACTTACAAAGTTATTACGAAGCTTAACATAATCACTTATATTTAAACATGGAGCTAGTGAATGCAAGATGGCAGTGTTAAGGTCTTACATTTCTACTTATTATCTCTTTAACTCAAACAGAGAAATTTTTGCTATTGTTATACAGGGTGTCCTCCAATTCAAAGGGAAAATTTAAGAATACGTCAAATACATAAAAAGGAGCACTTTTTGTATAGCAATGTGGGGTTATAAATAAAAAGTGTAGATAAAAATGCAACAAATGGTAAGTAAATGATTAAAACTTTACTGTAAGTGCTCAAATGCGCCATCACCAAAAATGGTACAGTATAACTAGTGTCTAGCAAGTGATTGACGTACCCTTGGCAGATGTTCCAAGATAGATGTCAGATTTTCTACGAACAGTTGCAGCAGTGACTGAAAGTTTTGGAATGAGGCCTTTATCAAAGTCAATGAAAATCACGGAAACGAGTGTCTTGAGATGTAGTCAAAACAAAAATTCGATACTTGATTGATCTAGTGAACGTGCTGCCCCAGCGATCATTTGAGCTTGTCCAATCCATTGGCGGCTTCAGATAGCAATGAGGTAATTGCGTATAATATATGGGAAATGAGCTGGAGCCGAATCGTGCTGAAACATTGTATAATTTCATTTCTGATCTACTTTTCTGCAAGAAAAATGCTTTGTGTATTGTAAATAATCTTAAGCTTGGTCCATAATTTTCAAGGACCACCTGTATATGTATGAATATTTAGAAAACTGAAATATTTTTTTCCTCTGTTACAGTGAAATTCAGTGTTTACTACATCCTCTACAGTTATAATTGCTGTAATACTAGATGTGATAAATTGCATAAAAGCACCTCTACATTGCCTATCCATCTTTTAAAAAGTGATTC
Source organism: Cheiracanthium punctorium (assembly GCA_038373885.1). Classification (NCBI taxonomy): domain Eukaryota; kingdom Metazoa; phylum Arthropoda; class Arachnida; order Araneae; family Cheiracanthiidae; genus Cheiracanthium; species Cheiracanthium punctorium. The sequence goes on from JAWZYV010012913.1 coordinate 258,131, forward strand.
ATACATACGACAATGGAAAATCTTGAGTTGGAAAATTTCCCAATGATGGAGGACTTGAAGACCCCTGTTCGAGCAAGTACAGGGAATAAAACATTCGTGTGTGATGTGTGCAAGAGAGCATTCTCCGAGAAAACAAGTTTGAATATTCATCTTCGTATCCACACTGGGGAGAAACCATACGAATGTGGTGTGTGTAAAAATACATTCGCACAGAAAGGTAACTTGATGATTCACCTTCGTATCCATACTGGGGAGAAACATTATGAATGTGATGTGTGCACGAAAGCATTTTCTGATAAAACAACCTTGAAACGGCATCTTCGCATCCACACTGGCGAGAAACCTTACGAGTGTGATGTGTGTAAGAAAGCGTTCGCTCGTAAAAATACCTGGATTTGTCATCTTCCCATCCACACTGGAGAGAAAACTTACTTGTGTGATATGTGTAAGAAAGCGTTTGCTAGTAAAATAGCCTTGAAGCAGCATCTTCGTATCCACACTGGGGAAAAACCTTATGAATGTGATGTGTGTAACAAAGCATTTTCTGATAAATCGACCTTTAATCGTCATCTTCGCATCCACACTGGGGAGAAACCATATGAGTGTGATGTATGTAAGAAAGCATTTTCTGATAAATCAACACTGAACCTACATCTTCGTATTCACACTGGGAAGAAACCTTATGAGTGTGATGTGTGTAAGAAAGCATTCTCGATAAAATGTAACTTGATTATTCATCATCGTATCCACACTGGAGAGAAACCTTATGAGTGTGACATATGTAAGAAAGCATTTTCAAACAAAGGATCCTTGAAGCGGCATTTTCGTATCCATACTAGGGAGAAACTTTCTGAATGTGATGTGTGAAAGAACGCATTTTCTAAGAAAGAAAATTTTAGTCAGCATGTTCGTATCCACCCTGGAGAATAACTATATGTGTATGATGTGTGTACTGCTTGGCAAAGTGAAAGAGACTGGTTTTGGCGCTCTGCCAAAAATGGAACTAGCCAAAGGTGAAAAACTAAGCTCTGGGAGGGACGGAAAATTATGCTTGAAATTTCTTACAGCGATCGCAGAGTGTGTTTACTTCTCCTTGTGGAACACATCTCCCCTATTTTTACACCTGATAATAAATTTGAGCGACCAGTAAATCACGTGACCGGTCTCTTTCGGCTGGCTAATAAGTCAGGAAGCATTTTCTGGAAAAAGAAATTTGAATAAACATCTTTGTATCCACACCATGCAGAAACCTTATATGTGTGATCTGTTGAACCCTTTCGCGAGCTTTGGCTATATGTTCTACCCACCTATTTATGCTGGACATAGGAAATTTGAGAAGCTTTAGTCAGCTTTCCTCTGTCAATTTACTAGATATTAATAAACTTTGCTCAAAATGATAATAGCAGATAAAGCGTTATACATATTTCTAAAAATGTGATAGATATTTTACAGAAAAATTATCCATGTTTCATTAAATTGATATCAGAAATTAAACTAATAGTCCAGACATCTGAAAGCTGAGAAAAATAATCAAAAGTTATTACCCCATAAAGGTTTAAGAAAGTATTCTCTGCAAAAGGCAGTTTAAATTAAGGTGACCATACGTCCTCGAAATTCGAGGACAGTCCCCAAATATAGATCATTTTTTTCATTTTGTCCCCAAAAATACTTTGTCCTCAAATGTCCCCAAATTTAAAGATTTGTACTTTTTTTCCTGAAAGTTTCCGTTTAGTTTACTTCTTTCAGAAAAAACTGAAGAAATAAGAAAAATAAACCGACTAAAAGCACCATCTACTCAGAGAAACAGTGAAATTCGATATCTGAAAACATTTGTTGACATTGTGTGTGTAGCATATACCGACATTCAACAAAGTATTCGAATACTTTTTTTAGAGGGTGTACAAAGTTTCATGAAAAATTATCACAAAAATATCCAATGTAAAAAGCAATGTCTTCTGAAAAATACAAATACTATTCCAAGAGTTAAATTTTGAATAAATTGCAATATTTCAACATGATGTTCCTTTCATGTTTCTGGTTCAAATAAATATTTATAAATGAATGAAATTCTTCCATTAATTTATTAGAAATAAGAATACACAATTGATATAAAGAGCTATTAGGTTTCATTTTAAGTATCAGTGAAGATTTAAAGTATGGTATACATGGTAATATGTTGTGTCCTCGAATAAGTCCCCAAAAATATTTTCTAGTGTCCTCAAATCTTCCTTATATTCGAGGACAATGCTTTATTTGTCCCCAAAATACTGTTTAGAAATATGGTCGCCTTAGTTTAAATACACATCATAACCGTTCCGGAGAGTAATTGTAAGTGAGATGCGTGATACGAATGCATTGTCTCGGAGAGATCCTCGAATAGTCAATTTTGTTAAAAGTTGTGTTTGATTCATAAACTCTGCCAAAAAAAAAGAAAAGAAAGAAAAGGTATGTCGCTTTTGCTATTAGTGCAACTCTAAATAATACCTCAATGTTATACAGTTTGATATTTGTCACGTGACTAAAATAAAGGCTGAATCATGGAGGATCTTAATACTTAAATTGAGTATTCATTGGGAAGAAACGAAGATAGATTCTATTAGTATAAATAATAGGTAGTACTAGTACATTGGTTACGTTAAAATAGATTAAACCTGATGTACCATGTTAATAAATATTTTGTGAAATGAAAAGTGTTTATTGTATTATGTTCACTGTTTTTCAATGAGTGCGTTTCAACTAACTAAAATATACGTAAGCCTACGCTAACATATCCATGTAGTTGCCAACAGAAGAGACTATGTGAATATGTTTTTTATCTTTTCATTAAAGTAAGAATTGGTGATTAAATGATTAAATTTTGCGGAAATTAGTTTTAGATATATTGGAACAAAGTTGGAGGGTGAGAATGCTAAAAATTTGGACCATTCAAATCTCATTTCAATATATATCAAAAGTAATTAAAAAGTAAAAGTAATTTAAAAAAAATTAAGATTTATCACATAACTTACAGTGCTTAAAACAAACAGTTCTCTGATATATGCTTTTGCAGTAAGTAAACTGTTATAAAAAGTTCCTAAAATAAACGGCCATTGTCTGTAAGCAATGATGCCGGAAAGTAACCGTTTTCCGATTTCCGGTGTCGGAGAAAACGGTTCTTTTCCGTTCACATGTTATCTTAGGAAACGATTTCTCTCCTTTATTTTCAGTCACAGAATCAGTTTTTTTCCGTTATTTTCAATCACAGAATCAGGTTTTTTTTTTTTTTTTTTTTTTTTTTCGTTATTTTCAGGCAGGAAATTCCTTTTCTTTTTCCTCTATATCACAAAGAATGTTTTTAAGCATTATTTAAAATTGTTGAATCAGGTTTTGTATCACGATATTATACCTTATTTTCTAATAAGCGACATTATTGGACAAAACCGGGTACCTACATGCTTCCAAAAAATAATTTATTTACTCTAGAGCATAGAATATAGCTTTTTATACACCAAAAAATAGTCATTTTTGAAATCAACGTTCTAATTCATTTAAATACATTTTAATACATTCAAATAGAAATTGAAGCACTTTATTCGTGTATTTATTTTATTTTACACGTGAGAAAAAGCTGTCCTAGTCCAACTTTTCCATATGTGTGTGTGTGTGTGTGTAGGCAGATGGATACACAATGTTAACAAATTTTTTACACATTCTTAGTTGTTAAAATATACAATTAGTTTTTTCTAACCGCACCACCAGCTTCAATACTAATATTTTTTTTTTTTTTTTGGGGGGGGGGGGTGTCTGGTTGTAAAACACCCGAGTTCTTTTAAAAAAGTGTACATACATGTACATTGTAATGTTATAAATAGTGCACAGTTAAGAATATGTTTGAATTATTCGTTTTCTTCATTTGTTATTATCAGAGCTGTAATCTATGATTATTAGCCCGAGAAAATAAATTTTAAATCTAGGCAAATACATTACATATATCTTAATACATTATACAAAAAGTATCTTTTTAATAAATAGAATATAATTTCCCTAGTCTTTAATTATAAAACGAATTCACAGTACAGTCAGATTACAGAAATGCAATCTTCGTTAAACCAGCTGTGAGAAACAATTAAAGCAGCAAACAAATTTATTTGCATGAAAAAGGTAAAGCAGTACTTATACTTCTTTGACGAGATATCATAACTTCATTTGTTTTACTACTGCTACGAGATTTTTATAATCCAATCGTAAGAAACTATGTCCATTAAAGCAAAATCTTTACGAAAAGCATCCCCTCCATATTTAGGTTGAATTTATTTCACAACTCTGAATATGAAAAAGGATGCATTTGGTATTTGGATATAAAATAAAATTACCTCAAGCGAATACACCGAGAAATAAAGTTCGTCGTATCCACTGCATTAACGTAGCACCCACCAGTGGCGGCCCGTGGTCAAAACTGTTAGTGCAGCCGGAAGCATATGACCCCCCCCCCCTCCTCCGGACAGGAATGGAAAATCTTTGTTACTGAATTCGAAAGCTGGCGGATTAAGCCCTCAACTTGAGAAGAAAAGAAAAAAAAAAAAAGAAAACGTACTTATTTGTATAAGTCAAATCAATCCTCCTTTCTTTTAAACTTGCGAATCGGTCAGTGATGCCCTCATAAAAAGGCGTTGTTTTAATTCAGATATCAATGATTTTAAAAGCTCTTTAAAATTTCCTATGTTTAAAGAATTTTTTCGCTCGCCATGTCCTCTAAATGCCAGTTCTTGCTTACTTAAAAACAATACTGCTTTGATGGGTAATTGTTCATTCATAAGCGTTTATTCAGGCTTACCTTCTTGATAAATTCAGCAATATAAAGTCCAGAGTTTGCCGAGCATATATTCTCCTTACCCCCCTCCCTCACTTCTCCAGCCAATCAGTGAGTCGAATTCACAAGTGCTGCCGACCTTTCAAAATCTTGAATGAGCTGAATCTTAGCTGCGTACCCCCATTATAGCCTATGCCGGAGGAAATGCTTACGTAACCGTTGTCATGGCAACGGTGCTGCCAATTTTCTTATCAGCGCTCTGGGCTGAACCAAAGATTTTCCCAATTGAATTGCTGGAAGATTAAAGTGCTTTTTTTCTGAATTAGCGATCTGGCCACAATACGGTTTTTTTGTTTGGTTTTTTTTTTTTTTTTTGGAGATTTTTTTAATTTACCATAGGAATTCCATAATTCTAATCTGAATTTAGGAAAATTAGTAGAATAAATTATTTTAAAGTATTTGCTGATAATTTCAAGTGCAGCCCGGCTGTACTTGCTGTATCCCACGAGCCGCCACTGGCACCCACAGCAAAAGGTCTTAGCATTAAGTATAAAATACTATACTCCAATTATCTGCAGTCATCTGTTACTGCGTAATGTGACAATATTTTTGTGCGTTTGAGGGATGTAAACTCCAACGTGAAATGCAGTCAGAATGAGCAACGAACATCTTGCATTCAAAATTGCTGAAATCAGCTTTGTGGGTGGGTATTATTTTGATTACGAGCGGACGTGACTCTCATTAGTCCAAGCTAGCAGGTGCCAGGAAAAGAACGGGAACCGCCCTTTTAGAACTAGCTAGACTTTCAGAAAAATAACGGATAATCTCCGTTTTTTAACAGAGCTTCCGTTGAAAAACAGCAAAAATCCTTTATTCACCAATAAGGGAGATTCACCCATGAAAACCAGGTTGATATAGTCTGTGAAATTCAGATTTTTTTTTTTTTTATCCGTGTAGGTACTAGAGATGAGTTCGGGCTCATTTTTTGAAGCCCGAGGACTTTTAATCCGAGCCCGAGCAATATTATATAAGTCGGAGCCCGAGCCCGAAATTTCAGCTAAAGATAAAAAATCCAATTACTTCATGGATAGAATACAATGAATTTTGCCGTTTGTGCAAACTAAAGACAAATATAGTTGCAAACTCTTAATGCATTTTCTAATTCTTCATATATCCATGTTTATCCAATAATGTCGGATCTCTTGACTAACTCATCAATATAAGCCGCCGTTCTGAAATATCCAAAGAGCTTTACGCACCTTCTAGGTGCCAGTGCCGCTATTTTTTTTTTATAAGTACAATCAACTCCGGTTATAGTGAACCCGGATATAGAGAACCATCGGCTATAGTGAACGCAAACCTTTAGTCCCGATTCACATGCAATCTCTATCCACCATGAAGACACTTGGGTTTTAGTGAACTTCGGATATAATGGACGAAATTGGAGGGTCCCCAGAGGTTCACTATAACGGGAGTTGACTGTACTTTTATTTTCCTCATGAATCACTTTTTAAAATCTGTTTCAAGGAGTATGTTCAATAAAGCAGAAATTTTTCACGAGCCCGAGCCCGAATGCAAATGTGAATTACAGAGCCCGAGCCCGGTTCGGGCTCGGGCTGAGCCCGTCTCATCTCTAGTAGGTACTCGTTACATCGCACTTGTCAGGAGACAAGAAAAATTCGCTATATAACCGGAAGAGACGTCAGTATGGCTGATAAGGTAAACGCTTACTTTTAATACGACATGCACTAAAATTTAATAAAATTAATAGTATATATATATTGCAATAAAGTAGAATCACATCTGGCTTGTTCTACTTAAAAATCATGAAACTTTTGAACAGCTTTTTAAAACATTTAATCGCGCTAGATTGGAAAAAAAAATTAGGGTATTTCTTTACAAGTCTTACTGTGAACTGACACAAACAATGAACCTGTAGGAGCTACGAAACTCTAAGGAAAATATACTAACCATTCGAAATTTCGAGATATTTCTCTAAACGTGTTGTATTTTTTAAATATAGCATACTGGAAGTCAACCTGATATGGAGGCAATTACAACAGGTGGTTTTAAAAAAAAAGAAGAAAATATGTCTACACTCAATGTATAATTTTTGTCCATGTAAAATAAATAACTTCATATTCAATTTTTATTATATACCCAAATCGAATTTCATGCTCTTCTGGGAACTTGTGGAAACTTTTCGCATACGAACAATTTCGTTTCCTTGTGACAATCCCGAGGAAATCATTTTAATTGAGAAAAAATAAAATGAAATAAACTTATTAATCTTTGACTATTTGAACCGAAGTTGAGTCGCAATTTTTCCTTCAAAGCAGGACGACTTTGTCTTCAATATGATGTTATAGCTAATTTTGTCACGAAAATGATTAACTTTTTTTAATTGGGTAATAAAATGTAGCTGAAAACAGCAAAAAACGGCTTATAAATAAGGGAACGGGTTCGTTTTGAGATTTTTAAAGTAACGTAGATTGTTTTCTATATCTTAATAATTATGGTTGTTGTCATGATTATTTCCTAGTTGATTACAACACTTTTTCCATACAATGTGACTGTTTGCCTTGTTTTCACTTATGTCGAAAAGTTATTTTACCATTTAGTGAATGAAATTTGCTGGTCCCCAGAGAGTCACTGTAACCGCCGTTGACTGTATACTGCTATGGTATGTTAAAATTGCTTTTATACATTTCATAAATAAAACTATTTGAAAAAACGATTTCTACATGAATTTTAATGAAATTAAAAATCTAACTTACAAAAAATTTTGGCTGAGTGGATAAGACACTAAACATGCTAGTTAGCTGAAGTGTGAACTTCCCACGTTCCGGCCTGTCGCGGGGTTGGCAATCTGATGGTCTGGAGTTTGAAGTGGTTTTCTCCAAATGTAATGTGAATATGTATGAGAACTCCTGAATATGTCCTTTGCCCAAGGCATCCCCCATAGGCAGATGCCCTTCGTGCATCCTTGCCACAACACAAAACTACTAATTAATGTAATCTAAAAAAGATAAGTTATATAGTGTTATAATTAATTTTATGACATACCTCTGTAAGATCAATCAGATTGGGGGAGGAGTGGTGATTTTCCAATATTAATTATATTTCTATATTGCATGTTTTATAAGAAAAAATTCTCTCACTGTTCACATTTGTTAACCATATGGCATTTTAATACTACTGCTAATTTTGTAATGATTTGGCCGTTTAATTTAAAATGAATTTTTTCTAAATGCAATTTAAACTGATATTTTCTACTTCGTCTTCATTTGAAAACTAGTCCCGTTTAACACGAGCGCGTTCTGACTACCATTTTTACAGGGACGTGCCAACGTCTTGGAAAGTGGGGGGGCGAACGATTTTTTCCGACATCAGGAGGGGGGGGCAGTCATTTCACCAGCCCCTCATCCCCCCCTCCACCAACAAATGTTTTTAAAATAAAAGATGTCAACCTTGGTACCAGGAAAATTTTTGTTTGTACTTCTATAGCTCAATTACAATAATCATTCTCTTCAGGGAGCGGGGAGCTATTTTGCCCCCCCCCCGCCAATTTTTATAAATAATTGGCGTCAATCGTTTTTAACCTCGTCTGTTCACCCTCTCAAAAAAGTATTCGAGTGTAAGTCAAATTTCCTGTATCAGTTTCATGTAAACTAATTAATTACCGAGTTTTGTTTTTTTTTTCTCAATAGTTTGCTTAAAATAACAGTTTTCTTCGTGCGGAAGGAGATGGGTGGTGGCAGCTATTTCGATCCCCCCCCCCCTTTTCCGTTTGAGCTAGTAAAATTTTCGTTTATGCCTCATTAGTTTGTTTAAATAACTGTTTTTTGAGGAGAAGGGCTGGAAAAATTCCTTCCCCCATCCTGAAGAAAACTATGGTAAGCAAACTATTGAGGGGGCGAATTATATAGTTCGCCCCTTCTACTCATTTACCGAGGGGGCGATAAACCCCCCTGCCCCCCCTGTTGGCATGTGCCTGCATTTTTGAGTAACTCGAGTTACTCAGGAAAAACTTAAGTTGTTCACGATGTCCGACTTGCGCTACTCGAGGTGATAAACAAGGTGTGCATCCTGCCAAGCTAAGTAACTCGAGTTTTTCCCAAATCCCCAAGCATTTACCTTGGGAAGTCGGAGTGATAGATCACGTGATCTTTACATGTTGTTTTCATTTGTTCCCATGGGCTCCGCTGGATAATAAATGCTTGCCCCCGTGTTTTCTTTTCCCCTACAACTACCCACTACTGACTAGGATGTCAAACTTCCTGAGACTCGTGTTTTACTCGAGATTTAACCGAAGGTGGCAGTCTGAACGCGCCGATATTAAATCAGTTTTGTGCAAGCTTGAATAAAAAACCAAACTAAAGCAAATTAAATTGAAGCTGCATTTTTCAGTTCTACAGTATACTAGAATTTATGCAAGGATTATAAAAGTGTGTTTTGTGGTGGTAATATGTAATTAGTAGTATGGCACATTAACTGATTGGATATTCTCCTTGTTCCCGCAATGTTTTTCCATTGATGCTACTAGGATAACAAGGACGTGTCTAAGGGCGGTCCAGGGGTTTGAACACCCCCAAACCCGAAATTTTGATTTTTGTTTCCTAAAATGATAATGATCTAGTCTTTTTGTGAAAAATTCTGCCTTTTTTACCGTTTATACCCCATCCGAAATTTTTAGAAACCCTCGAAATTGTTTCCCTGGATACGTGCGTGGATGATAATACTATAGTTGAAAGAAATGTAGCTTTCAATTTTTGCTGAAAAATTGATGCTGATAAGTTATCTCTCAACTGATGAATAATTGGCATTTTGTCCACTTTTTGGAAAAAAGTCTGATCATTAAGCAAACTGGACAAAACTAAAATCCGTTAATTCTGAATGAGCGCATTGCTATTATGTGTTAAAATGCATGCAACAAGTTGAAAAAATAACCTTTTTGTCCTGGACGGTTTTTTTCCTGGATTTTCCTTTTCTTTTTTTTTTCCAGACTGGAAGAAGTAGAACAGATCCTATTTTTCACTCTTTTACATTTTCTTTCTTTCTTTATATATTTTTTTTTCTTGTTTTAAGTAGGGGAAAAGATTTATTAGTTATAGACAACTTGATTAATCCTACAATTTTATTTTACTGTAAAAGTACGTTTTTTTTTGTTTTTTTTTTAAGTGAAACATTATTTATGTACTTTTTATCAGGTGATGCAGTATCCCCCCCGCCTCTTGCTTACTGCAAAAATTATGAAGTTATAAAGTATTTCACTTATGTTATGAATCTGAGGTCTGTATAGCTTTTACTTTATGGTATGTATCTTTATATATGCATACTGTATTTTATTATATACACGTATTTTGATAAGTGACAAAATACATGCATTTTATCACTCAGGATTGCATAGAACAAAATTTTCTTATTTTAAGTTCTACTGACAGGGATTTGATCGGAGAATTTTTTCCAGCATCTCATTTCTGTTTATTTCAATGTTTGTTACTTTCCGAACATGTACTAGCTAAGGAAAATATTGAAATCATGAAGAAATTGAAGATTTTGTTGTATTGACACGTTTTGAAGATCATATACAGGGTGATTCGCTACCAGACTGATAAACTTGCAGGGGCTGTAGTGGACACAGAGACTGTTCAGACATAGCAATGCGGGGTCGGAAAAGTTGTCGGCATGCACCTGTTAATAATCACTTTGGAAGAAGTGTTGAATTGTGCGTCTAATTTCTTTAAACCAAGTCTCATAAACGATGTTCTTTCCTCAGGCAATTTCATGAATGTAATGAAAGAAACAATTCTGAAATAACAATTTTTATCAAGTGCAATAGGTGAAAGAGGGATTAGTTTTCGAAAACCCGTGGTCGGAAAGTTTACTATCACTTGAACAATTCTTCTAAAGTGATTATTATCAACAGGTACATGAGGACGACGTTTAGGACCCCGCAAGGCTATGTGATTCTTAACCGTCTCAGTACACCCTACACCCCCTGCAAGTTTGTCAGTCTGGTAACGAATCACTCTGTATTGAGGTTTGTCTGTTGTTCTGTATCTCTGTTTTTTTATGAGGTATGTGTGAGTGAACGAACGCGACAGCTCCTAGATTACTAATTTGTGCCCAGATATTTTTGAAACTTTCTTAGATTTTTGCTAATAACCAGCAATGATAGATAAATTTCTGATGTCAACTTCTTGAACAAGGGATGATTTCTTTAAAATAAATATCTATAAAATTCAAATGACAACATCCTACTTGGTCATTTTAAAATATTTTGTGGAGTTGAGAGTCAATACTCGTGAATAAAGCTAGGAAAAATAAATAACGTGTTCGACTGATAGCGAAATTGCTGTCCCAAAAAAAAAGGGACACTAAGCATAAATGAGTTAAGGTGACCATATTTTTGAACGTAAAATATAGGACATGTCCCCAAATTTGAAACAAAATTGGGGACTTTTATAATTAATGAAATAATTAATAGTAATCTAATTAACAATTTGCCGTCCGGTGACACCACAGTGGTGTCGTACGTAAAGTATCGCTAAACGGCCGGCGACACCACAGTGGTGTACGAGTATTTTCAATTTATTTGATCACTAGACCAGTTTCTGACGTTTTGCTAACAGATTTCCAAGGCAAAACCGAAGGCACGGAGGTCTGCAAGGAGGGCAAACGCAATGCTGTGAAAATGGGCCAAGCTGAATGAGGTTTATCGGTGTGACGTCATTTTTCCACCAACACGTGACCTTTCCGCTGTGTTGATGAGTAACCCTGTAATCTGATTGGCTGAAGTATATATTTTCCATCGACATGTGACTGAAATAGCCTCGTCTCAGTATAAGTTTTATTATGTCAGCACTTTTTAATGGGAATCTGTGGAAAGATATCTTTTTGTAGTCATGTACAGGTTCCAGAGAGTTATTGAAACATCCATAGGCAGCACAATACAGAGGCATAATAATTATTTTTTTGATTTTGCGCTTATTACCAGGTGTCCAGCACATAAACCTATGGAGAAAAGGTTATTTGTTTTCCACCGTCACGTGACTTTTACAGACTCGAACCCAAGGAGGCGAAATCCTCCATTCATCAATGACTGATCTATAAGTCTTATGCTGCCATCTGGATTTAATAAGTTCAACTAATTCCACTGAATGCTGGTATCTGTGTAGTTCTGTTAGTAGTTTGTTAGAGTACATATTTTCTGGACTTGGGTCTGGTATTGTACATATTTTCTAGAAAAAAAAATTATTTTTACTACTGATGTATAAGGATGATGTCAGAGGTACTAGCACAAATTATTAAATATGTATTAATGATAGCTTGACACTAACTAGCTGCTTTAGTGAATATAAATTTTCACGCTGTCTAAATGCTCACAACATGCTCAATACGCTGGAAAAGGACATTTCAAATTGAAAAATAAACTAAACTACTAATTTAAAAATATAAACGCAAATTCTTTCCTAGAAATACTATGCTAAAGGCCTGCCAGATGGTACAACAGCTCCATCTAGCGACCGAACCGGCGTTAGGTCCGTTTTCGCGGAAGGAACAGCATTGCCGATTGAAATCGTTCTGAATCTACGTCCATGACAGAAGGTTAGAAACTAGTCTATTGCACGAAAACCTTTGCGGTCACGCAAACCCGGCGCCAAGCGAAGAAATTTTTAAGAGACATGCGGAGAGCAAAGTGTTAAGAAACAATGTAATAATTATAAAATTTCCCTATTTGCTCTTTTACATTTTGTGGGCAAATCAGAAAAAACACGGAAATTGGGGACATGGTCACCTTATCTTAGGTGCATTCGATTGAGTTCAAATTTGGTATATATATTATAAACCACCGTCACAAGACCGGTATTGATTTTGGTTGGTATAGGATTTATAGTTCTTTGCATTGTGACCTGCGGATGGAAATTCTTGAAAGTGCGCTAGCATCTAAACGATGCATTTCATTGAGCACAAGTTGGATATGTATGTCATGGTGACATGATGGCATAGATTTTAGTGTTTGTAGAGTTATATTATAGGTCACTGACACACGATATGTATTGTCTTTACTGTGTATAGTTTTTTCACAGGGCAACAAATGAGTGTTCTTTTGCATTAACACTCCCAGCCAGCCACGATGCATCGAATTAACGTCGCCTTCGACGTAATCATCGACGTTAAAAATCCTTGGATATGTCCATCTGTTTGCCCGTCGATCGCTGAACTTCTAGACGGCGTATCAACCGCGAGGGCGACCGTGAGAGATAACAATCTCGCTTAACTACGGCTCAAGAATGAAAAAGGGTGACCGCCAGGAAGAGAAAATCCCCGATATTGGTCGAACACTCCTCGCTATAACGGCAAAGGGAGACAGATTCTCGGAATCCGTTTATAAAATTCAGCTCATAGTGGTTGATTTTATGTTATACGTTGTCGAATCGCTCCAACAGGACAGAGAAAACCGGCTTGTATTCGTCTAATAGAAGTCGTTCTTTAAAGACTTCGCAGAATTTGTCGAATTCTGACCATTTATAAACCTAGTAATTATGCCGCAATTCCAGACATTCAGAGAATAGACAAATACCATTTATATACGTCGTGAAGGAATGGAAATTCAAACTGTTCTGATCTTGTGAACTATTGCCGTTTAAAAAAGAAACATTTTATATTTCTATATAATACATTTTAATATTAGTTTGTTAGCTAATAAAAAGTAATTTTTTATTAAATGTGCAGAAATTACAAGTTTTAAATTAACTTCTAGTCGTTTAGATGAAATTGTAAAATATACATTCATAAGAATTTGAACACAGACAAAATACATTAAAGAAAAATATAATCTTGATTTTTTTAATTTAATTGATCAGTAACTTAAAGCAATTGATCAGTAATTGATCAGCATAAATAGCTTATGTCTCTATTTTACATTTTAAAGGGTTTACTTTTTCCCCCCGGTACATTTTATGAATTGTTTTTACTGTAGGGGGGGGGGTACGCTGTTTAATTCAATGTTATAAACAATCTAAATATCTTCATTTATTGGTGAAAGATGGTGGAAAAGTAACTTAAAATTAAATAAAATATTAGTAAATTTAGTTAAGTAAGGAATACAGTTTAAAATGTAATTTTACTAACAGTAAATATAATTTACTTATTTTATATAAAAAAGGTTACTTTTTAACCAGTATATGAAAATATTTAGATAGTTTATAAGAGTAGATTAAATAATTTTTTGCACCCTTTTATTAAAAATAACTAATACAGCCAAAACGATTAATAAAATGTACCGGGGGGGGAAAATGGAAACCCTTTAAAATGTAAATTAGTGACATAAGTTGTTCGTGCGAGTTACTTATCTGTTAAATTAAAAATCAAGATTATATTTTAACTTTAATATATTTTTGTATATGTTCAAACTTTTATGAATATAAATTTTATAACTTTATCTAATCGATTAGAAGTTAATTTAAAACTTGTTATTTCTAATCATTTAATTCAAAATTGCTTTTCATTAGCTAACAACTAGTAGTATAATGTATTATATTTAGAAATATAAAGTGTTTCCTTTTAAACGGCATGTGCACCCGACAAGAAGTTTGAATTTCCATGCTTTCACGACGTATGTAAATGGTGTGTGACTGACATATTATCTAAATGTCTGGAATTCCGGCATAATTACTATGTTTATAAACTGTCAGGATTCGACGAAATCGTCAAGGAACCACTTCTATTAGACGAATAAGCCTGCTTTTTTATCTCTATAGTTTATTATAGTTTTCCTGTAATAAAATATGAACAAGTTTTCTATCTACAAATCCCCCCCCCTCTCACCCTCCCACGAGAAAAATTTTGTCTACTTCATTACACAAACAGTTTTTTATTTATCTCTCTTAATTCTTTGATTTGTTCAATTTTACTACTCCAAATAGGTTTAAATTACATACTAAATGCACACATATTAGTATACAATTTAAAAAGAAAAAAAAAACTTTGCATAAAGTGCTTTAATCTGTTTCATTGTAAGTTATGCCATAATGCAATAATAAGTTGACTTTTGTTATAGTAAGTTTACATTAAGTAAATTCGTGTTTATAATGAGAAAATATATTTCATATGCTTAAGGTAAACAGTTGATTTTATGCCAATTGTACCTTTATATTTCACTCTATAATACAAATAAGAAGACTTATAATTAGCAATTTAAAAGAAAATGAATAAAAGAAACAAAGCACATAATTATTAGTTAAATAATTATTTAACTCACCTCTAAAATTTTGATGGCTGGAATTAAAATTTGTAGTTACCCCGATAAACTTTAATAACATCACCGGCCAACACAATTTAAAGAGAGCCAGACAAACTTATTAATATGCCAAGCTAACGATAAATCGTGTTAGCATTGAACTTGAAAAATATTCCAAGAGATACTTGAAAAATATCCACTTTTATAGTTAAAACTATGGAAATTTTACTCTTCTGTGTAGCGCAGCTCCTGAGCTCAGCCATTGAGCAAGAACACGCTGCACTGGAGCGAGTTCTGCCCTTGCATAAAAAACTGCGAAGTACGAGCCACGCGAACCATGAACGAATACACACACAAAAAAGAAAAAAAAAGCATCTGTTTTCTGAGAAAACGGTTGGTGTGGACATGTCAAAGGTCGTGAGAAAGGACCCCGTAAATTCTGTCTCCCCTGCACTGTTTATTCGACGTTCAACTGACTATTAACTAAGCTGAAAAAATTTCTCGATGCTCAATCGTGTTTCTTCTTGGCTGGCTGGGGGGGGTGTCTCTCAGACCGCCGAAGCCATGAGCGGAAAATCGGCGATGTATTGACGGATCATAGACCTCGTGAGGGCGACTAAACATTAACAGTCGAAGATAGCCGCCTCCCTGACCAAAATCGAACGGCTCTTTATAACGTCGACAACACAATGTATGTTTGATCTCTTTTAAACGCTATTTTTTGCTGTAATTTTTCATCGACCTATTTTCGACATTTCGACATCGGGAATACGTAATTTAAACGTGTGTGCGCTTGCTGGGCTAGATCCACCTAGTGCCTAAACACTAGATCTGATTGAATTCAATGAAATTTCTTTAAATGCTTGGTAAATATCAAGTGTTCGGAAAGTCGATTAAAGTCACTCCAGATTTAGTTTATTTTTTATTTATTTATTTATTTTGTGCAGGAGGGTAGAATTTTCATACCAAATTTTGTGAAAGTCGTTTTTTTTTAGCCTTTTTTTAGTTAGTTACAATAAATAATTTATAGAATAAATTACAATCTAGGGTAAAGTGCCAATGAAGGGATGTTTTATTTGATTGTATTTTTTTTAAAGTAGCCACTTTTATAAATTGTAATTTTGTAGAGGGATTGTTTTCATTCATTATAATTTTGTGAAAGGGCTGTTTTAATGAACGGAAATTTGATAAAGGGACTGTAAAATGGACCAAATTTGTCTGCATTCATCCTCGTGTAAGGCTGTTGAACAGCCACAATCATGAATTTGTTAGCCCATTTTAACCAATAAGGAAATTTTTCTCTCTGTAGTGGTATACTTTTAATTATTTTATTAAAAAATTGATATAAGTTATTCAATAGACAATTGTCTGTAGAAATCTTTCCATATTTTAAGTCTTATGAAATGTCAAATGCATTCTCAATTATTTTCATCTCTGACAGTCTGAATTTTCAAAATTTTAACTAAAGTTTTATCCTGTTCTTGAAAGATTAGGCACAAAATGTAAAGATTTTTACGAAACAATTGTCTGCTGAACAACCTACTAATCAAATAATTCGAAGTATACTGTTGCAGACAGAGAAAAATTTCCTTATAATAACTAAAAGTTATTACGAAGCTTAACAAAATCACTTTTGTTTAAACATGGAGCTAGTGAATTTAAAATGGCAGTGTTAAGGTCTTACATTTCTACTTATTCTCATTAACTGAAACAGAGAAATTTTTGTTATTGTTGTACAGAGTGTCCTTGAATTCAAGGAGGATATTTAAGAATCGGTGAACTACATAAAAGGAGCATTTTTTTTGTATAGGAATGTGGGGTTATAAATAAAAAGTACAGCAAGTCGTAAGGAAATGGTTAAAGCTTTTCTGTAAATGCTCAACTGCGCCATCATCAACAATGCTACAGTATAACTAGCGTCTAGCAAGTGATTGAAGCACCCTTTGCAGATGATCCAAGATAAATGGCCGATTTTCCACGAATAGTTGCAGCAGTGACTGAAAGTTTTGCAATGAGGCCTTTATGAAAGTCAATGGGAATCTCGGAAACGAGTATCTTGAGGTGTAGTAAAAAAAAAAATTCGATACTTGATTAATCTAGTGAACGTACTGCCCCAGCGATTATTTGAGCTTGTCAAATCCATTGGGGGCTATAGATAGCAATGAGGTAATTATGTACAATATTTGGGAAATGACCTGGAGCCCTATCGTGCTGAAACATTTTATACTTTTCATTTCTGATCTACGTTGCTATGCAAAAAAAGCTTTGTGCATTTT